>OMKN01022310.1:0-18055 GCA_900302345.1 Melanonus zugmayeri
ACCTCAGCTCCTAAATATGAAACATCTTTTGCTGTCTCATGTCCGCCTCCCCCGGTACCAAACGCTTTTTTATTCATCTGTGCCAAAATGGAGGTCCCCGGGTTTTGACTCCATCCATTCATCAAAGCCGTAGCAGCTAGGGCCTTCCGTGCGACCGCCTTTCACAGTTGCACACAGCAGGCTTGTCTCTGTGCTGCATCACCGGCAACCCACCCATCAGGGGGCTCTGATCTTGTCTGTGTGTGACGTACAGAGCGGCATTATCGTGTTAGAAACACAGGCCTGCATCATCTGTCAGTTCCAGTCCGAGACGTACAAGCAGTGTGAGAAAAGTAAGCGTTAGTCCTATTTCTCTTTCTATTTATACCGGTGAGCCAGGAAGAGATAGCAGGGAGGAAGGAGAGATTGAAACAGGATGAAAGACCTGTCCGGCTCCAGGGAAAACAGGAAGGAAGCGCCTGCTGTGTGTTGTTACATTTGGATGCTTGTTTTCACTTATGTCACAAAAAGCTGTATAGGTAGCCATTTTCCTCTGCAGCTGTGTGTATTATTCATTTAAAATGATTTGAAACAAACTACAAACCTCAAAGGTGCTGATGGCAAGCGTCACTCCAAAAAATACATTCTTGGCACATGCACTCTGACACACAATCACACACGCACACACATGTGCATGTGCACATATGCATGTAGCGTGTTGTGTGAGATGATGGGGTAAAGAAGTCTGTACATCCATCTCCCAAAGCTGTCAGGCTGTCTGGTGTATAACCTGTCATTATCTCAACTCGACCATCGTCTGAATGGGTCTCAAAAGACATATTTATGGAAGTCTATAATGTAGACGTATGCAGAGAAAACACATTATTCTATCCAAGTCCCATAAGTCATTATATTGACATAGTTGCATTTGAATAGAGAGATTTGGGAAGAGGATTGTTGTGCTCAAATGTCAGATTTCGTTGGGAAGATAATGGTGGATCTTCTCTTGAGAGTAGAAAACTACTACCCTGCCCTAGCCTTCCTCCAGTGTTCAGGTCAAAGCTTATTTGTCTTTTTTTTCAATATATTTTCTGGGCTTTTTCTGCCTTTATGGACAGGACAGTGGAGAGAGACAGGAAAGTGGGTTGAAGAGAGAGGGAATGACGTAGCATAACCTTTCCTAAATCATAAATAGTGTTTTTCATCCGATTGCCTCAAGATCTTATGTTTTCCTCCACGCTAGGCATTTGAACATACTGTATAGAAATTGCTGATCACCACTTTCATTGAATTTTGAGAGGTTTAGGCTTTGTCACACCTGTGGTGTTCCGGGTCTAAAATGACCGCCATAGGAAATGAATGTGTAAGACTATATTATGTTCATTCATCCAGCAGATGGAAAACATCCCCATACACACCCCCACCCCCCCACTACACTATAATCAGGGGGGAGCAACGGACACTGGAGAAAGGCTAGGATTAGGATGTCTGGGAAATTGAGCAGGTATAGTACTCATGCACGCACACACACACACACACACTACCCACATACTGTAGATATACGATAATTTGTATCAACAGAGTGAGACAATGTGTTTTTTTATGTTGAGGTACAATTGATTAGATATTAATGTGGCCCTTGACAGAGGGAAGAAAATCCCACATGAGTTTCATAAATCCACATCACTCCTCGCCCCCTTCTTATTTTTCCGAGGCCTCTCTCCCCTACATCTCCCCATCTGTCTTACAGTCGGTCACAGATTTCGATGGCTGACCCGTCATTAACCCCATCACATCTGGTACAAACACGAGGTCTCTTTCACCACCCTGTCAACACATCGATCAGAGAAAAAAGAAAACGTCCTCACAACAGATCTTTGCATGCTTCATTTTACTTTGTAATTTTCTTGCCTACATTGTTTCTAATTGTGTTTTTCCAAATGTAGAAAATCTGTTAACAGTAAATCCATTCTGTGCCCAAGTTATGAGAGAACTGGCATCCATTTGGTTGACTTCACAAAGTCAACCTACAGTTTAGGTTGTTTTTGAACATAGTACAAAGGGCTTTTTGGAGGGAATGTGTTTTTTGTTGCCTAAACTGGCGCAATAGCCTTTCCTGGTTTACCATGCCTGGGAAGAGAGTGCCCACTTCCTCCCATTGACCCTGTGGAGAATAGCCTTTCCACCAGATAGTGTGGGAGAACTGGGATGGACAATGGGAGACTGGGAATCACCGGCCCCAAGATCAGAGAGATCTCAGTACACAAACATTATGCTGCCCCTAGTGTAATCAGTTGACATACATACCAAAATACCAATTTATTCTGACCTGGAAAAACGACATTCAGGCACTAAAAGTTAACAAAATCAGATATTTTCCAGCTAACTATAGTTGTACTTAAGGTCACATTGAAAACAAACAGTGTCCGTTCTAATTTTTAGGCAGTCATGCAGCAGACCCCCACTATTGAAGTTAAGGTCATCGAAAGGCTGCCATTTTGGAAGAGTGAGGTTATTTCCTCTGGGTCTTCTTGGCACCACTACCCCCGCTACACTACTTCCCGTGGAGTCATACCCAAACAAAAACAGCGTCGCTTGGAAACTCTAAGAGGCCTTTTGAGCGGCAGAGCAGTGGGTGACTTTGTCACCAACAAGACTTTGTAGGAATACTTGAGTTACATGGCACCAGATGTGGTCAAGCTAAACTCGTTGACCGACACTACCCTTGCATAACCCCTGTTTTAAAATGAAGACGCATTAAAGTAGGATTTTTTAATTTTTATTATAGAAATTAGACACCAGCTCTGATTTGGCTGTTGGGTGGGAGGCGCTTTCCCTGATGAGTTCCCACCGTCAGACCAAACTCCCGGCCTTCATGCTTCACCTGGATCTCAGGCTTCAGCTGGAAGCCCTTGTCCCCATCGAAAGAGTCGGATGGGGTGAAGGAGAGCGGCGCCTCCCCCAGCAGAGCCTGCAGCCGCGTGCGCCAGGCTTCCAGCATGGCGCTCCGAGCTTCAGCGTCAATGTCAGACGGAGCCCAGAAGATCTGAGGAGCCAGGACTTGGAAGCCACAGTAGTGCAGGATGCCATTCTGGAAGTGGAAAGTAGAGAACTTTATTGAAGATGAGAGCAGCATAGTTATATTCCATTGTAGTCATTTTAAATGCAGTACTTGTAGTGGCCACAGGGTGACATTGATGTCCCCATTGATTCCATTGGCACTGAACATTGACTCGTTGGAGCCAGTGGTGAAGGACAGCATGGCCTTCTTGTCCTGAACAAGAGGGGAACTGCATGACATGAATGAAGCATTGGAACATTGTCAGCACATGATGCATCAAGACTGCAGCCCTCACCTTGAAGATTCCCTGGCTGTAGTTCTTCTCCAGCGTGAAGGCATAGCCTAACGTGAGCACCCGGTCGATCCAGCCCTTCATGATGCCAGGAACTGTGAACCAGTACATGGGGAACTAAAAACAAAAGCAGATGTTAACCCAGAAGACAAAGCCACTACATCTCACATGGAGTGTAGTGAACCGTCACAACAATCACAATAATACGCACTTGGAAAATGACAAGGTCTGCCTCAGTGAGTTTACGCTGCTCCTCCTTGATGTCATCAGACAGCTTGCCCTCCTCCCAGGCTAGTTTGGTCTCCTCGCCGTAACAGAAGTGAGCCGGGTTCTTCACCTCTCCTGGAGCGGACCGATAAGACACATAATGCCTCAAGAGCTCGAGCACAAAGCATCACCCGTGTAGTACCCGAGTTTAGCTTCTCACCAGCAATGTCTTCAGCAGTAGCCGTGGCTTTGAACTTGATGGTGTACAGGTCCGACACCTCCACGGTGCAGCCCTGGGCGCCCAGAACCTCCACAGCAGCATCTTTAGCCGAAGCATTGAACGACCCAGCACTCTGATGGGCATAGACAACCAGCACCTTCTTGCCTGCTAAAAAAATAAAGAAGCCCTAGTTAAAGCCAGAGCACTTCAGCTCACAAACACACCAAGCCAAAAATAATAAGCTTCTCCAATAAAGTAAACATAGATAACAATGACATAAAACTCAAACATTGCCATCACTGAAATAACATAATTGACAGACACAAACAGCAGTAGCCACAAAGTCTGACCCATTTTCACGTTATCTCGAGTTGTCTACTACAAAGGCTGGGTGGCTGCGGCAGAGGGAGGATCCAGGCTGGTGTAGACAACATGACCCTGGGTCTTATGAAGTCCTCACAGCTGCACCTCAACCAGCAATCAAGCCAATCAATTAACTGGCTCCTCCTAAAATCTCCTCTCTCATTACTGTTATCCACACCTATTTGGTGAGCTATAGCTCACGTAGTTGTTGCAAGATGTTACAGCGACAAGATGTTCTGAGGAGAATGCACAAAGTTGGAGATAACAGAGACATGAAATGTCTATAACTGAAACTGACTATATATAGGATGTATAAAATACACAATCATTTATGTTGGGATTAGTTTAAAGCTCAATTCTCTTGAGGACCCTAATGACCTCTTGGTCAAATCCTGGTCAAATCTGAGCACTAATTAAATACAGATACACTTGCAAATTAATAGTCTTCTTATACTCCAATTACAACTTCCAGTATACAAAAAAAATCATTTTCTGTTTTATCCACTGGTCTTTTTTAAGCCCCTGTAATTGTAATTTTTAATATATTTCCTTTATAATTTCTTCAGTAAAGTATAGTATATTGAACCCATGACCCTTGCTGGGGAGTCAACCACCCTAAGCACTAGACTATCCTGCCCCATTTCATATATTAGTGAAATGGTCACGGCATTAATATTCTTTGACAAATTAATTCTTGATCTTAATTCTAGATATAGTCTCTAACATGCAGACTCACATTAGTTCACGTGTGTGTGTGTGTGTGTGCTGTGTGTGTGTGTGTGTGTGTGTGTAATAAATGCATGCAATGCCTAATGTCAGGAAGCCATGTAAAGCAGATGTGGTCCTGTGCTTTAATTCATCACTGCTGGTGTTTTTAGTCCACTTAAATGTACTTTCCTCTGGGAAGCAATCACCTGCGGTCCTACAGCCCTTATGAATGTTGTATAAAGAGTGGCTCTGACCAAAGGCAATGGGCATCAAAGGAAAATGAGAGCTGGCACACATCTGGGATTGAAAGTCATTTCTAAGTCCCACTGATGGGAGGGGCGCGTGTGTGCGTGTGTGTATGGTTGGTGGTGTAATGAACAACTGTTACATATTAGCAGATGGGCATGAATGCATGAAAGCTCCTGAGCTGGAGACGGCGTGCTTGCACAAAACGTATGGATAAGTTGTGACAACCTATTCCACAGAACTTCCCCCCACTGACTGTCTGCTCTGAGCAAAGACATTTACAAGTAGTTGAGTTCCAAGTACCTCTTGACAGTTGCCTGCTGGATTGCCTGGAGTTACAGCCTTGAGGCCTTTCTTTTGCCGTCTGTGGAGCCTGCAAAAACCAAAGCGTTGAGCTCTAGGTTCCTCTACTTTGCATTTTGACGTGGACACTCTGACTCCGGTTTCTTTGTGGATTCTCTGTTGTCAAGTGGGCAGGGTGCCATGTTTTTAGTGGTTGGCATTCACTTGGTAAAGGTTTACATCTTGCTGGTTTCTACTCACTTAGGTTTCCAAGGACAGGTATTAATTACCCAAAAAGAGCTGCAAAATAACCCAAACCGACAACAAAATGTGCAAAAGACATTTAAAATATTGCCTTCAACTGGCTTTTGGTAGAACATCACTGTAACTCATTATACAGACAGCAGCTTTTTAAGCACAGTATTACTTGGTTATCAGAGATGTGCAGACTCTGTGGGGCATGGCCACAATGAAATCCAATAGGCACCTGCGCCATGCTGGACCAGATACCAGACATTTAATATGCGTGATTAACAGACCAATTTTTGCTGCACACACTGGGTGTCCTTACACAACTATGTAGCTTTAGCAGAAAGGGTACCATTGGTCCGTCACGGCAGGGAGCACATGGCTGAGCATAGGTGGGGGCACATCAGTGCATTTGCACGTTGCCATGGTAACTAGGTTGTCAGGGTGTCGCTTGATGGCGTCTGAAGAATGTGCCTTTTTTTTTTTAGGCACACCAATGTACATCTGACAGCAAACACCCACCACTCTAGACAGATCTCAAAAAAGGTTATTTAATGTGCAATAGAGCTACTTTTGGTATCCCTTTTAAAGTTTACTGGCACCATTGAACAGGTTTATGCATTGAGGACACTAGGGAGGGGAAATGGCAATCTTGACAGAAGATACTAAAGTTTTATAGACTATAAAGGCACTTTTGAGTTACTTTAGTACAGAGGCAGTCAAGTGTTTGTGAACGATTGCACAAACGATATTTAGAAAAATGTTGCACCATTAGCATGTTAGTATTGGGTTTTAGGGTCTAGAAGCCACATGAGCAATCTCCACACCTGCAGCAAGTGGCGTGGCTAAGGTTTCAAACATGACCGCAGTAATTGCAGTCAAGTCAAACTCATCGACCTACACTACAGCTTCCAGAACTCCCGTTGCATTCCCTTTCAATAGACACGAAGAACAAAGCAAACGTTAAAGACAGGACAAGTCTTGAGTTTTATTGTACAGATATTAGACACCAGCTCTGATTTGACTGTTGGGTGGGAGGCGCTTTCCCTGATGAGTTCCCACCGTCAGACCAAACTCCTGGCCTTCATGCTTCTCCTGGACCTCAGGCTTCAGCTGGAAGCCCTTGTCCCCGTCGAAGGAGTCGGACGGGGTGAAGGAGAGCGGGGCCTCCCCCAGCAGACCCTGCAGTCGCGTGCGCCAGGCTTCCAGCATGGCACCCCGAGCTTTAGCATCAACGTCAGACGGCGCCCAGAAGATCTGAGGAGCCAGGACTTGGAAGCCACAGTAGTGCAGGATGCCATTCTGGAAGTGGAAACAGGGATGACACAGAATTCATTCAGAACAGTCAAATATTTTACATTGTAGAGGCAGTACCTGTAGTGGCCACAGGGTGACATTCATATCCCCATTGATTCCATTGGCACTGAACATTGACTCGTTGGAGCCGGTGGTGAAGGACAGAATGGCCTTCTTGTCCTAAAAAAAAACGAAAAAAAAACGGTGAGTTTATCCAAGACTTGGCAATGCATCTCATTGCCTCCCAAGACTGCAGCCCTCACCTTGAAGATTCCCTGGCTGTATCTCTTCTCCTGTGTGAAGGCATAGCCTAACGTGAGCACCCGGTCAATCCAACCCTTCATGATGCCAGGAACGGTGAACCAGTACATGGGGAACTGAAAGGAAAAGCAGATGTTAACCCAGAAGACGAGAGCTTGCGGGAAACTAAGCCATGAGAATGTCTGAAAACACGTACTTGGAAAATGATGAGGTCTGCCTCAGTGAGTTTACGCTGCTCCTCCTTGATGTCATCAGACAGCTTTCCCTCCTCCCAGGCTAGTTTGGTCTCCTCGGCGTAGCGGAAGTGAGCCGGGTTCTTCACCTCACCTGGTGAGGGGGAGAGAGATCAGTACAATGCATTTAACCCACAAAAACACTTGGCTCATTAACCATGTGCCCAAGTTGAGCTTCTCACCAGTGATGTCTTCAGCAGTAGCCGTGGCTTTGAACTTGATGGTGTACAGGTCCGACACCACCACAGTGCAGCCCTGGGCACCCAGAACCTCCACAGCAGCATCTTTAGCCGAAGCATTAAATGACCCAGCGCTCTGATGGGCATAGACAACCAGCACCTTCTTTGCTGCTAAAAGACAAAAACCATGGTTAAACTCAATTCAAACTCAAGTCACCAACAACATACATAGAGATTATTCAAAGAGTAAGGCAAACACTGAGCCACATAACACATAAGCTACAGACACAAGGTAATTAGAAATAACCTACTAACCCATTTTCCCAGTACAAAGACTGTGGTGAAGACCTGTCCAGATGGCTGTGGCTACCGCTACTGAAGAGGGAAATCCCTGGCTGATTCAGAGATGCTAAAATCTGCCATTTTTATAGTCTTCAAAACCTCTCACACAGCTGCATGTCAACCAGCAATCAGGCTAGCCAATTAATCAGCCCAGTTTATGTGACTCCAAAGAATAGGCCTACCTGTAACCAGGCTCTAGATAATAAATCATCTCAATATATGTCTCACTTTAGTTATAGGCCTATAGTCCCTATCCACAGATATTTCATGTAAATATAGTTATCAGCTACAACATTTTTGATAGATTATACAAACAACCATTTCACACAAATGGGTTCTGATCCACTAAATGCCTGCAAATGAGCCAAATTACATAATGTGGATAATGTGGACAGAAACGTGTGGATACTTCACTTAGTTTTCTTTACAAAACTTGAGGTATGTATTTCACGACCATTGTAATGCAGGGATTCCGGGGCGGATTATTTCTGTTGTGAATTACGGTGTTAGAGGGGATCATGTGTGCTGTGTTGTGCTTGGAGTAATGTTTTCATGATTTGTGATCTATTGGGAAACGTGATCTGTTTGGAAAATGTATCCCAGCCTCCCAGGTGTGTGTGTGTGTGTGTGTTTTTTTTGTACGTATGTTCTGCTTTAGGCCTATGTATCAGGTGGTATGTGGCGTATCTCCCTCAAGGTATTCAGTGATTGATGTGCTGCTTTTTCAGCAACCATTTTTAGGGTAGCCTACAAGGCAAAGCACATCCAGGTCCCGACTCCCAAGTAGCTCATTTTATAATCTATGGTTGGACCCAATAATATTATAGAAGCAACAGCGCCACCGCGTGGCCTGGTGTGAGTATATGTGCTCACCAGAGAGTGAGAAAGCAGAAAAAAATAATACATAAATAATAATCTTTAACTGTCATTAAATAAGTAAAAAAAGAAATATGATCTTTATCATCTTGCAATCTTTTTCCTTTTTCCTGGAAAACCAGTCATAGGCCTACTTTTAATACAATTATGACTTATAGTAATCTGCATAATGTATATCAGCATATATATAGGCCTATTATACACATAAATACACCTACATTCATTTTCACAGTAACAAAACTAGGAAAACTAGATTCAGCCGTTCACTAGATGGCGACAAATCATCGGCACCCCTCTGAGAGTCTGAGATTAATTAGTTGTTTTATGCTCTAATCACACAGCTTGTGACGCTCTATCAGGTTTAGTCCAAGGTGAGTTACAGGTACCCAGATGGTTAGTGTTTAATTGTTGCTGTATATACTAGTGCTGGCCCTGATGCATTTTACAACAGACTGTTATGGATCTAATAATGAGTGTAGCCCTAAACGGGGCACAATATAATGACATCCACTGGAATGCATTGACATGCGTTGCTGTCCTACTTGACAATAATTGCCTAACTGTCCAATTGTATTGAATTGTTAAAAAATATACAGTATATTGTATAAGTTTTACAATAGTACACTTTTGTGTAGAGAATCCATTGAGAATAATATATCGCCATGAATTTCACAAGAGCTACAGGAATCAATAGCTGTGAGAAATACTGTAGAAACACTGTACTGTAGTTGTACCTAATGAGAAGGTATCTACTGTTGAAATGTAGGCTATTAAATATTTCTCAAAGATGGTGGACAGGGCTATTGTGAAGGTATTGTAGCCTAATTGAAAGGCACCAGGTCCAGCGTGTCACTCAAAGTGACAAGTGTAGGCCACACACACACACACCATATCATTGATTTAGCCAAAAGGAGAGAGAATATGAAGTGAGACTTTCTGTGCGCACAAAGGCACAATTTAGTATTTTCTTTTTTAACATTAATCACAGTATTTCTAATGTTTTTTTAACCATGTAGATCTTGTGGAAAAGCTAGGATTCTGAATAAATTATCTAGACACACCCAAGCCTTTTTTTTCTTTGGATTTAAATTTGTTTCGCCACTGAGATTTCCCTGCGGTGTGAGATTCAATCTCTTCCGGAATATTTCATTTCACGCCTTTTATAGGCTACAGCATCTCAAACCTGCTGTTGTCAGGATGGAAACAGGTGTTCTTTGTAACGTTTGTTCCATACAGTCTATGGTCTCAATATGTTAGCAGAGATATAGGAGCTAAATGGAAGTAGCATTAAAGTACTTTGAGTAAACGGCGAACTGATGCTGGTCTTTTGAAGTAAAGAAACCTCCCTGAGATTCCCCAAGTGTGGTTCTCAGCTGTGAAATCTTCGCCCCGAGCAAATCCATCCTCTCTACCTTTCCTTTCATGCTCTTCTCAACCAATTACATCGCTGAGAGTTTGTTGTTCCACTTTATCTCATTTTCTTTTTTTTCCACGCTTGTTTTTCAGTTCATATTGGACGGCTGGGGAATATTTATGCAAAATCACGCAGGCAAGATTTAATTTAAGCGCCAACTGTTTTCATGTAGATTGATGCATAGCGTGATCATTGTTGTCAGCTTTAACTAATGAATTGATAACTCACTTTGCTCCTGTATGTCCTACAGTCAAGTATTTCATCAGACTGGTGAAATAAGAATACCCTTTTCTAGCTCTAAAATGTGTCATCCATGCTTTGTTCACTCGGTGTCCATGTGGTCACTTGGAATGAACTGGCCAGCACACACACACACACACACACAAGTGGGTATTGTAGTTTGGTAGGGCAGGTCTGGTACTTGCTGTCCATACACTGGACTATATTTTAGACAGAAAAAGACATATTAACCATCTTCAATATAATTGTACATTAAACATGTTTACTCATTAGTCAGTACATGGTTATATATTGTTCAAATACACGAGGAACATTTATATCAGTTAAATCCTTTGCAGAAGGTGCATTTATCGTCATTATAATACACTCCTGCCCTGGACCCCTGATGGCCGATTCCCTTCCTGTTTGTCCGTCATTTGGACAAAGATATTATATTATATTATATCGACAAACATCTTGAAGAAAGCAAGCCGCTCTTCTCTTGGTGGGAACTGTGTAACGACGAAGATGACTGATGGACACTGACCCTCTTCATCTTCATTTGTTCCATTCTCCTCAGCCCCGTCGGCATGGTTACGAGGCTGATTGATTAGGTGTCATGTGACTCCAAATCAGCGGAAACAAAAGATGACAGCAGATGGACACCCGCCATAGAGATGAGGGGGGTGGGGGCACGGGGTGGTGTAGGAAGACAGTAGGAACAATAATATATTTTCTATAATATACTTTTCTACAATATGCCTATGTGTACATGCATTAGACATTGATCTATCTACGCTAGGCCAGCAGTTTGTGGGAAGATACACAGGAGCCGTAAAAACCGACAATGTTTGGATTTGTTAGCTACTTGCCGTTCGGTAAGGAGTTACTTCTAAGAAAATAGAAGCCTCTGTTTGATTTGATATACTTTATTAATCCCATGGGGAGATTTAACCTCTGAATTTGTCACTTCCCTCTACAAGACAGATGGTGGCCGGCGGCCCTGAGCAGCCAGGGCTGCACCCGGGAGAGTTGGCGAAGAGGAGGGGAGAGGAAGGAGAGCAGATTGTGTTAAAAAGAGTGATTGTACAGTTTGTACATCTCATATTACTTATCATACGATATCACTATCATACCACATCCTACCACAATACCCTTTCAGGTCCAAGCTGTCAAAATGGACAGCTTGGTCCTATTGATTAGCTGATTAAGAGAGATTAAGATGATCAATATGTCATCCGGTCTAAATGGGGACAATAAATTAATAAGATTGATTCCCCCCACCAGGATATTTTTATTGGTTTTGTAGAAAATAATGGTTTCTCAAGAGCTTCCTTCTTTTGTCACACATGACAATGGTAATTGTGTCCAAATGTTTTGTTTTTATAAATATCATTAGTTGTGTCACTCTTGATATTCCCTGTGTTTCTTGCGTTTTCCCTTTCCCTTTTGTCTCCTGTGTTCCCCCGTCGGTCTCCCTCTGTGTGTGTGTGTGTGTGTGTGTGTGTGTGTGTGTGTGTGTGTCTGTGCGGGAGGGCGTGGCACTCCATTCATTCTCTGGGCTCCCTGATTAATATTCATCCCATTCACCTGCGCCGAGCCGCACACCTGCAATCCATCATCTCATCAACTCTGCGGTATCTCTAACCCCGGGGTTCTTCACTCACACGCCGCCGGGTCGTCGTTTCAACCACAGCGGTTAGCGCACGTCTCCTTGCCATTTTGAATCGTGTATTCAAGCTTGTCTCTCGCGTGAATTCTTTGCTCATTAACTTACCTTTGTCTCCCCGTGCCACAGGATCACTAATCACCTATCCGCCTGTCTGCCTGCCTGCCTGCCTGCCTGCCTGGTCATCCTCCTCGTTCACCCCCTGCCTTACCTGCCATCCTCTTCCCCCTGGGATTTTCTTTACTCTGCTGTGTCTAGAAAAAAGACATTCATGTCAGATTGTCCAACCCTTGCACCATAGCTCTCTCTAAGAACATCTACTGCACAACAGCTGAGTATACCATGGCTCTCTCCTCCTCTCCCTGTAGCTGAGACTGATGGCTAGTAGTGGCTTCTAGCAGACTCTAACTATCCCCATGGCACTTCTCCACTCTCACTGGAATACACACACACACACACACACACACACCCATGCCATATGTCACCTTCTCTGCACCACTGTTAATGGAGTGGAGCTTGTATGACATGTCGTTAGAAAGCCCTTGCCTTGGTGCTACATGGGAGTTCTACATTTGGTGCTACATTTTTCAAGGTAAAAACTACCGAAGACTAAAAGATATGTACTGTCTGGGATAATATACTTATTTTTACTAGTTCAGTAGTCGGTAACACATTGTCTGCCTTCTCATCAAGGTTAGGACTTAATCATCAAGTGATCATATAGAAATTGTATTCACCTTAATTGCATGTATCCCGTCTGGGTCTGGGTAAGTCTAAAATTATTTCCCATTCATTTGATTAATTCCATATCAAGACCTAAACAGATAGACTACAGGTTACCTAACCAGATATACAGTACTACAGGTTACATAAAGATATACTACAGGTTATATAAAAACATATACTACAGGTTATCTAACCAGATTTACTACAGGTTATATAAAAACATATACTACAGGTTATATAAACATATAAGACTACAGGGGCCCGTTCCAGATAGCCGGATAACTTTCAGGCTTACTTAAATTAGCTGGAACTACGCTTAACACTCCCCTGACAAAATATCAGCTCCCTTCCTCAGAGATCGGATTGATGAAGGAGCGATATTCATCAGATTTAGCGTTTCATAGGGAGAGAGTTCTTTGAGATCGCGCGGCCGTGCATGTACGGTCACTCAGACTGTAAGCATAGGGTGGAGCTTTTACTGTCACTCAGACTGTATGCATAGCATTGCGTTGAGTGGCACATTTGTGTACATGTCGGTAATGAAGCCGTTGCAGGCCGCACAGTTCGGAGGGTTTATTTGGCGCTCGTTCATTACATTCCCTGGACATGTCCGAGTAAATGCAATCAAAAAGAGCTTTTATGGAATCGCAGGTAATTGAGTTAGGCTATTCAATATTTGTCAATTTAATGAAAATGTATTCCTATTACGGAGCCTACCACATTATTATGCAGTTTCCCAACATCATTGGCACATTGGACTGCACTCACATCTGCATCAAATCACCCTCTGGCCCAAATGAGGCAGATTTTGTGAATCGAAAAGGCTTTCACAGCATTAATGTGCAGGTACCTATGACATTTTCCTCGAAAATGTCATTGTTCTAGAACAAATAATTATTTTTATAGAAATCTGCCTGTCTTTGACAATAGGGGTCATGGACCTTGAAATTGCATGCTCCAACCCGGCCATCAAGAGAAACGAGCTTGAGGCCCTGGTGCTGGCTCTGCATACGAGGTCATGAAGTATGGGTTGCAGGCATAACCCCTGTATCCAAATAGTAGTCCATCATAATGACCTAGTATATATGTACAATGTTAGATCACGTCTACATAAAGTAAGTAATTCTTTAAATTATATGAGATTTACTATATCTTGCTCGAAGCTGTGGCACAGTGTAAACTGAATAATGTGGAGTCGTGGACATAGTCTGGCCACTTGGCCTCAACATTAGTGATGAGGCAGGTGGAGCCACTTGACCTCAACATTAGTGATGAGGCAGGTGGAGCCACTTGGCCTCAACATTAGTGATGAGGCCAGTGATGAGGTGGAGTCACAGATCATCTAAGATTAATTGAGGTCAAGTCATGGGTATTGTACAGTACATGGGTAGCCTACAGCATGCAATTGCAAGGTCCATGACCCCTATTATCAAAGACAGGCCGATTGCTATAAAAACTATTATTTGTTCTAGAACAATGACATTTCAAGGAAAATGATGTCATAGGTACCTGCACATTAATGCTGTGCAAAACTTTACGATTCACAAAATCTGCCTCATTTGGGCCAGAGGGCGATTTGATGCAGATGTGAGTGCAGTCTACTGCGCCAATGACATTGGAAAACTCTGCATAATAATGTGGTAGGCTCTGTAATAAAAGATAGTGATAGGAATACATTTTTATTAAATTGTCAAATATTAAATAACTCAATTACTTGCAATTCCACAAAAACCCAATTTGATTGCATTTACTCGGACATGTCCAGGGAATGTAATGAACGAGCGCCAAATAAACCTTCTGAACTGTACGGCATGCAGCAGCTTTACTGACGTTCTCCATCACTGAAATGTACACAAATGTGATTCTCGCAAATAAGCACCCTATGCATACAGTCTGAGTGACAGTAAAAGCTCCACCCTATGCATACAGTCTGAGTGACAGTAAAAGCTCCACCCTATGCATATTTATATAGTATATATACAGTCTGAGTTACAGTAAAAGCTCCACCCTATGTTTACAGTCTGAGTGACCGTAAATGCACGGCTGCAGGGGGTGGTATCGGTGATGATTGGCTCAAGAAGCTGTTGCAAATAAACAACTCCTTGTCGGCTGAATCAGTAGAGCTCATAGGAATTCATCAGAATATAATAAAGGATCTTGGCGATCTCAAAGAACCTGTGAAACGCTAATCTGATGACTATCGGGCCTTAAAACGTAACCCTAACCCTAAAACCAAACCCTAACCTTAAAACCAAGCCCTAAAACGTAACCCTAACCCTAAAACCAAACCCTAATCCCAAACACTAACCTTAAAATCAAGCCCTAAAATGTATCCCTAACCCTAAAACCAAACCCTAACCCCAAACCCTAACCTCAAACCCTAACCTTAAAACCGAGCCTTAAAACGTAACCCTAACCCTAAAACCAAACCCTAACCTTAAAACCGATGTCTAAAACATAACCCTAACCCCAAACCCAAATCCTAAAACCAAACCTCAAACCGTAACCCTAAAACCTAAACCCTGGTCACCCCCCAGCTCCGCCCCTGCCTCCATCCAGACAGGACAGATGATCCCATTTGATTTATGGGGTGACAAAACCAAATCTAATCCCAGCAAATGAGGTCTCAGAGGTCATCCATCCAACAACAGGCCGATGTATCCATATGGTGGCAGAAATACTTGCCATGATTCATGAAAGCTGTGTTTTAGACTTGAGATCATACGTAGTACATACGTGGTTATCCATTACCTTTGTTTTAATACTATATTTCTAATAATAATAATAACCCCACCCATCCCCTCCATGATGGGCTAACGGGGATGAGGAGCACCTTCAGCCACAGACTCATTCCCCCCGACACTCCACCAAGCGCTTTTGTGCCAGTAGCCATCAGGCTCTATAGCAAAAACTGACGGACTTTATGCATTTTGCACATGGCTCTGCACTTTACATGGACTTTGCACTTGCATATGGACTTATTACTTATTTTATTTGTGTTCTTATCTTTTATCCTTTACTATGTCTTCTGCCTGTGTCCTGTACCCTATCCTCTGCTGCTGTTGCTGTCTTCAGACACCTGACTTTCCCCACGGGGATAAATAAAGGTTTCATTCATTCATTCATTCATCTACTGGGAGTAAAAATAAGAAGGCTTGGAAACGACCTGTGAGTGTCGCCAATGGACGCGTGTCCTGGAGGAGGAGGGGGATGCCTCGTTGTGCACATTAGTCGGTCAGTCAGGAGGAGCGCCTGCTAAACAAGTTTGTCTCATGGAAAATACACCAGGATACATCAGGACGGCTGTGACTTGCAGACTATGACGAGGCGAGAGCTGGACGTGCGATCCGCAACTTCATGCAACAATCAATCAAACCAGCCGCGCGTCCCTTCGCTTCGGTCCGTGAGGCTCCTGCTGCTGCAGACACCAAATCAAAAGGATCCAAGAACATGAAGAGCAACTTGAACATGTTTCTTTAACATGTTTCTTCTTTCTCCAGAGGACCAGCATGATGTCTGTCGCACTGTAGCCTAATAATACTAATGCGTGATGCGTTTCTACCGGGAAAGTTGAATTGTTTCCATCGCGGCCAACGTCATATACTTTTTGATACCTGGTGAGTTCTTTTTTATTTCAGCGCTTTAAACGTTAAAAAAACGTTTAAAATACTAGAGCTGTGTTTTAATAGTCTGTGGTTCCACTCCTATTAGTCCAATGCAATGCAAAGTCTTGCACGCAAACGCGTATGTGCATACGCAAACGCGTATGTGCAAGATATGAAGTTTAGCTTTTAGAATAGTTGATTTTAATGTAGAATAATTCGTTGCAAATGTTTGTTCGTTGCAGTCAGGTTAACCCTAATGGCGAAAGCAGATTTCAGTAGCCTAATGATGCAGAAATGTGACATTTTGCACGAACAAAAAAAACTTGACGACACTGCGTTCAGCACCATGGACAACGCCTGCGCCTATAGAACCTGCAGGTTCCCTTCCTAGACTTGAAGGATTCAACTTTTAACATAAGAGTCAACGGTAGCCTACTCTGTATTCAGTCATAGATTGTGTTTTGTGCATTATCTTGTGTTTCTTGATTACCATATAGCCTACTATAGCCTATAAAACTCACATTATTAGCCTCGCTTGTAGTTGTTTTTATTAATTTATTTTTGTATTTTATTAATTGATTATTTTAGTCAATGTGTTTCTTTCTGCAAAGCACTTTTTGAATTGCATTTGCTTGTCTGAAAGGTGTAAATAAAGTTTGATTTGATTTGGTTCACTACTTGATTTGATTGAACTTCTGCTGTTCTTTTCCTTTCAGAATTTGGTTCTAAAACAAGGAGGATGATGATGCTGAGTCCAGACCAACCGGAGGCAGACCAGCCACGGGGGCGACCGAACGCGCGCCTACGGCTGGACTCCTTCACGGCCGAGCGTGAGCCCGCGTCGGCCGAGGAAGGACACCTCCGCTCCCACCCTCTCTCTCTGAGCAGGGAGGAAAAGAGACGTCGGCGGCGCACCACGGCCAAGTACCGATCAGCACACGCCACGAGAGAGAGGGTCCGCGTCGAAGCGTTTAATGTGGCCTTCACTGACCTAAGACAGCTTCTCCCGATAGTCCCGCCAGATAAGAAGCTGTCCAAGATAGAGATTCTGAGACTAGCGATGTGTTACATCTCCTACCTCAACCATGTCCTCGAACGCGTGAGGTAATGGCTGGTAAATGTGCGGCTGGATGGACAATTTCACTGGTGGAGTTGAGTTTTACAACTCTAGAGATTTATAGACATTTGTGCTGAAATGGTTACAAGCTAAATTAATCAGATGTCATCTCTAACTGCCTTATAATGATTAGATCACAATAATTTAACTCAAAGCAATATATATCAAACCTGGATGTTGTGAATACATTTATTTAAGGATGTACATGTAGGCTGTGGACATTGGGGATCGAACCCAGTACCTTTCGTCTGGGAGTTAAACACCCCTCTACACACTATCCTGCTCACACAGGTGACACATTGTCAATTGTGACGCCCCCCATGTGGTCCTTAATGACATCTGGGATCACTGAAGGTCACTTTTGATAAAACATCAATAATAGTAGCCTTGTGTTTCCAATTCATATTTCTGTAATCCAGCTCAAAATAGGAATTTGTGCAAAATCTAAACTCTGTAGTTGTTGTTGTTGTTGTTTTTGTCTGTTATTTCCCAGATAAACTCTTACAAAGCA
>OMKN01022312.1:6481-27036 GCA_900302345.1 Melanonus zugmayeri
TTGGGGGGGGGGGGGGGGGGGGCGGGGGCGGGCCGGGGGGGGGGGGGGGGGGGGTCAACAAGAGACATCGTTATGGGGAGGAACCACTTCGTACTTCTGCTGTGACACCCACATTTCCCATCTGGGATTTATAAAGTTCATCTTTATAGAGTGTGGGTTAAAGAAAAGATTTGCAAATTAATCATTTCAGCTGTGACTAGAAAATCTGTACTTTTCTTGCAATTATACTGCAATCTTGATCATCAGTAGTCAATGGTGGTTAGTTAAAGTCTGAGTGTGTGACAGCAATTCTCATTGCATAAGACCTCCCTAGTCAAAGACTTCCTTTCTAGCGTGTACGTGATTGCTATGAAATGTGTGCCCTTGGATAGTCCGCATGCTCAGCTTAACATACCCAGGGAACAGCATAGCTGTTTTTCTTGATCCTGTTGTAAGTCTCTTTCAAACAGGACGTCTCAAATGGGGGCTTGCCCACAAGCAGAGTGTACCTGAGGGTGAAGAAGAGAGAAAAATAAATAAATAAAAACAGGGCATGAGAGAGGACACTTGATATGATCTATATTGATTTTCATATTGGCATGGGCAAGCAAGCCATTGACCAAATTAACAGCACAGATAACAATTTGTTCTCAAGTTAGCACAAAATTCCAAGTCATTCAATGAATGACTACAACAAAATTACTGTATGTATGCTGGGACGGCCCAACATGAACTTCTGAAGCGGCCATTGAAACCCAGATGCATGAAGGGCTGGCAACAACGTACAAGTTAGGGAGAATCTTCACATTATAGATTTAGCAGTTAGAGTGAAATTTGAAGTCCCATGTTTGCATTTTCTTTCTGCTCCCCACAGGGCAAAAGACATCTACCATTGAATCTGCAAATGTCTCGTGTGGTGAACGTATGCATTTTTTACTTACAGGATACATCCAAGAGACCAGACGTCCACCTCAAAGCTGTGGCCCTTCTTACAGAGCACTTCTGGGGCGATGTAGTTGGGGGTTCCACACAAGGTCTTCTTCCTCTCGCCATCAAATTCAATCTTGGTCGCGAGGCCAAAGTCCCCTGCGGGAAATCAGGAAAGGAGGCTGCACCATTATACACAGTTGGAAGTGTGTTGAGATTACACATTGGATCATATTTCTTTTCTCAGTTCTTTAGCGAGAACAATAAAAAGGCATTTCAAAAACATAACATTTGTGATCAAGGATGACGCCTTTCAAATGATTGTCATGATAAGTTCACAGGTTATCGTTTTCAAATATGAAACATGAGGGTTACCTATTTTGACATCCATCTCGTCATTGAGGAAGATGTTCCCTAGTTTCAGATCTCTGTGGATGATTCTCTTGTCGTGTAGATATTGGCACCCTTTGAGTAGCTGCATCATATAGTAGCGTGCCTCTGGTTCGGTGATGGCCTTACGACGCTTGTGGAGCTCCAAGAGGGACTGAAAAAACGAAACATTATTTTTTTGTTGCGTGCATCCATCCACAGCCCAGAAGTGTTTGCATGCTGGGGGAAAAAAGGGCAATTGAAATATGCTTGGCGGTATGGAGGAATATGTTATAGGCTATGCAAAGTTATGTTATACATTTTGCCAACTGCCAAGCAGAAATGGATCATTGCAACGCCCAAACCGGATGTTAGGTAACGTTAGACAATTTAAATATTAAAAAACAAAAACAAAAAAAAACACACGATTGGGAGATAATGTTTGTCTGAACTTAAAGTATAGCTGGCCTATGTCATATATCCATGTTTGTGTGGAACAATACGACTTCAGCCATGCTACCCACTTGTCAAAAAGTGGAACGGCTGACCGTTGGGTTTTACAAGACCTTGGACTATGTGAAAGCTACATCATTACATATCATTTATATAGCGCTTTTCATATGCATCATTACTCACTCTTCGTCTGCAGATTTCCAACACAACGAACACAAAGTCTTCATCCTCGAAGAACCCGTGGAAACCCACAACGTTGGCATGGTTAAGACTTTTGTGAATCGCGATTTCCGAGGTCATCTTCTCCCTCTGGTGTTGCTTCATGATCATCGACTTCGGGACGATTTTACCAGCAAAAACTTGCTTTGTGTCTATATCTGTGATTTCGTAGCATTTCGCAAAACCTCCCTTTCCGAGAAAGCGGCCTCGGGAGTATTTTTTCTTCGTACGGCAATCAACAAGGATATCGGGGATTTCCTTCAGCGGTGCAGACTTTGGGTCCACATGGGCCGACGGGTTCGTCGGCTTCGCGATCGCTGCACTCATATTAAATAAGAGCTCCTCGACCAGATAAGAAAAAAACCGAATACCCTTAATAACTGTTCAATTTTTTTTAACTTGAATTTACCGACTACACATTCATTTAAATGGCAGCCCTACCTTCGACTGACGTTAGCCTTGTAACGTGACCCACTTGCAGCTTTGCTCAAAACAGATTTTAAATAAAAACAAACCGAACTTCAGGTACACTTGTCATTCGACGTTTCCGCTTTTCCAAAAGTGTGGTAAACGTGTCAAAATATCAGAAAATTAACTAGTGCCAAGATCTGTTTGTTACAGCTGCGCTCTCCCTTTCACTACTGTATGATCACTATACTGATGAGTTTAAATGCTGCCTCGTTCGTTATGCGCCTCTCTGATTGGTCCTCGAGATTTGAATTCTGAGGCTGTGTCGCAAAGCATCCTGGGAGACCGATACAAAACCGTCCAATCATTCGTCAAGAAAACAACATTTGTCGACATGATTCATATGATTGGTTCGCTGGCATTTAATACTTCCTACACTTTGAAAAATGTAAGGTGACGTCATAGGCTACGAGTTAAACAGGAAAAAACAATAGCATTATCTTCCTCTAAGTAGAGGAATGCAGAGAAGGTCAATGTGTTTTTGTTTCATATTGTCATATTGTCATATTCATATTGGGTTTCAGTCTATTCTAAAGCATTCTATGAAACGCAGAAGCGGATCATATTTGCAAAGTATTGTTCTGTATTTTTATACACAGTGTCTTCATACACATCACGTTTTTTAAATCTGAATATAATAAAACGATATAAAATGTAGTAAAATAAAGAGTGTTGTGATGTGTGCAGTTCTAAAATGGTTCCAATGTTATAGTGACAATAATGCACACTAAACACAGCTACAGATCTATATGACTATTCATGAAAATTGTCCAATACCCCCATGATGTTTTATAACAGAGAGTATAAAGTATAAAAGAGTAATAGACATAGACCAACAATAGAACATCTAACATAACTCCACTTGCTCTGCCACTGACTCGTGGCAGGGCAAGTAGACAGCTGGATAAGGATACAAAAAATGATTACATAATGATTTTTCCATTACAGTCAGTACACAGATGCTGAGTAAAGGTCTGTCCCCAAAAGGAGGTGGGGGCAGCAACTGAAATGAAGAAATGTATCATGTATCTGTCCTAGGTGTGATAAGAGCTGTTTATAAGCCTGCACCCAGTAGGAGTCAGGCAGTTACTTCATGAACTAACTCTGGTTTATTGTAACGCTGATGCTTTAATAAATCTTCAAATGCTGATGAATACTCCGAGCCCGTGTAATACTTTAAAATAATCCTAAAACAGTATAGAGTTTAAACCAAACTAAATAAAGACGACTACCACCGAAGGGCTCCACTTCAGCAAAATGAATAAAAACCTTACTGTTCTTACACATTTATAAAATGATTTTGTGTATACAGTATTATATTTAATGTATTAACAATACCAACATACAAACCTGGCAGTAACAGTATTAAATTAATACAAATTAATTTAATAAAATGATACAATGGATGGATACCAACAACAACAATTTTCAGGTTATCTTTGTTATTTATGATCACTGCGTCATCACTATTGCTTTGAATCAAACATCCAAGCTTTTTGGCCTGTTTTTCCTCATCTGCTATCTGCTACTGCTACATGTAGGCTGTTTGCCCTGGGAAACCCTCTCTATCAAGTGTTTGTGTCCATGCAAATGTTGTTTGTGTTGTCAGAGGAACATGAAGACAAGAGGAGGATAAGAGGGCAAGAGTAGGCCTCTCTCACCGTGTAACAAATGCATTATCAAAACCCCCAGGAAGATATGAGAGGCAGGACCTGAGATGTTATTGTGGACATTGGCGTTGAGACTCATGCACCCACTCGCATAAATTAGGCTAAAATAGATGTTTTGGCCTTCATCAGAACAAATCAGTGGATATGTTGAATGTACAATGTAGGATACCCAGTTAAAGTTGTGCTGAGTCAGACATGTTTTTTGTTTTCAGCATCACTAGGGAGTGCTGTAGATTACCTGATGCCCATAGCTTGAAACTCCTCACTATAAATAATGTTTTATTGTCAGTAGGTCTACGTTTTTATTGCATATATTGTTTGTTATTAACTTAAATTTAATGGATTGTTAACTTAATAGTTATAGAACAAAAAACTATTAATAGTAATAGTTTGTCAAAGAAGTGATGACATGTGTATTTCAGTGTTTGTGTTGGTCAAGTTTGTAAAAGTGTTTTCTAATGTAGGTTATATATTTCTATTTATAGTCTAGTATTTCGCTTCAAAGCTGGCTTCGTCTGTGTAACATACGAAACAAGTCTAGGGGCACTGGGCATGATAGGCTATGGGGTGTTTGACTCCCAGCCAAGGTATGTTCTTGACTCTGCGGTAATGCACCAATTGGATGCCACTGCTGGAAAAACAAACAAAGAAGAAGATGCATTTGACTCTTTCACTGTTACCAAGGCAACCAGAGGTGCCGCACCTGCATTTAATTTTACTACGTTCACCTGTTGCAGCTCACGCTTCATTTGGTTTCACTGATAAGTTCACCTGTTGCTGCTCACGCTATGTTTGGTCTAGTTCAGTGAACAAAACAGCATGTTTGTCTCCTGAGTGAGCAGATATGAATGCTGGGATACGATGCTGTCTGAAGTCTACAGTTCTGTAGACTTAAACAAAGTGTTTAAGAGGCTGTCATAACATCAGTAACATGAATTGGAATGTTCTTGACGATGGTTACAGGGGGGATTCCCCAAGGAGAAATGCCATGGGCAAGATATGAGGGCTCTTCCACTCCGTCCCAATACCCCCCCTTAGCCCTACCCCTCCGTTTTGCGCGCTCCCGCATAGGGGTAGGGTGTCCCATTTCATTTGGGGATCTAGGGGTAGGGCTAAGGGGTAGTGCTACATACGGCTATTTGGCCCTTGAAACGAAACATTTTCAGATGCACACTTCAAACAGAGTGGTTCCCAGAATGCTGTGCGAACTGAGGCAGTTTAATGAAACATGGCTATTGCTGGTGTGGTGAAAGCAGTGCGCGTGAGGGTCCCAGTCGTTGGGGTCCATCCTGAAGATGACCTAGGACCATTCCACTTGGACAAGCAAATTATGAAATGACTCATATAATGAAGTGCACCTACCTTTGACATAAGAGCTCCTCACACTACTGCCAACTTGTTCAGAGGAGCTGCCCCCAGCTATGCCCTCCATTATGGGCCTACCCCTACTGGAAGGCCAGCTCCTCGGCAGGGGTGAACTCATTAAAATATGAAGGATGATGCTGACAAGTTGTTCAATACAAGACAATGGCACAAAGTATTGACTCACCATTTTGAATAATGTTTTTGTGTTTAGTTTTCACTTGCTGGGGAAGCACACACAATTCATATAATATTCAATAAATATAATTGTTAAATTATATTATAATTTAATTTAATAAAGCACTTAAACATTTATTATTTTCATATACTTGTCTGGCTTTTGTCGCTGTGTTAGATTTGGCCATTATTATATCTTTATTCTCTTCATATTTTTCCATATCTTTTGCCATTTCAATGAAAATCTTATAGAAAGTCAGCGTTCGGTGAGCAATGCTTCTCCCTTTTAAAGTAGAATGGGCACGCACACCTAACCTGAATACTGAAGTCTGGTTTGCATTAACAAGATTGTTTAAGCGAATCCTTTGAGGGAATTCATTTTTTAAATGTAGCGAAGTAGATTATTTGCCTCAAAACCTACTTAAGTAAAAGTACAAAAATAAAGTACACAAAAGCTGCTCAATTACAACTTGTAGTTGTAATTCGGTTCTTTACACATTGAATTGTAGCATGTGATACTAAATGTGAGTGTGGCCAGCCTTCGACCTGGCATAGGGTACTACATGTATGAGTGTGGCCAGGATTTGATCTTAGGGTCCTACATGTGGCCAGGGTTCGACCTGGCATGGGGTACTACATGTATGTGAGCATGGCCAGGGTTCGACCTGGCATGGGGTACTGTGTGTGTGTGTGTGTGTGAGAGAACGTTTTGCATGACATGGATGTGGAATTGACACAGGTTTGACATGGACTGTGCAATTTCTTAAAGCATACATTTTTCCTCAAAGCTTGAGCTGGTTGGTTTGTCGTGGTTTGGAAGCAAGTCTATTTAATCTGCATTAAATGCATTTTCATCCATAGTATTACGCTACTGCATTTAAAACATCCTTCTCTTCTTTAGCCAGACATTTCTGGATGTCCCTTAGTCAGTTGTGGCTTGCATTAACCACAGTAACAAAATTACAGGGATAGAGCCTTGAGCGATCGAACACCTGTCTTTTTATTCCATCTCCTAACACACTGAGCAGGAAGACTAGAATGTCATGCAGATTGGATTGCATCCCTCATTTGAAGGATGCAAATGAGGGGTTCAGATCGCCGAGTACAAACTAGGACTGCACTTATTATGAACAATGGATGATGGACTAATGGCATTCCACATGGACATAATCTGACAAGTTGGAAAATATACAGGAAAATGTGTCTGTAAATGGTCATTAAAGATTGACTTTCTACCTCCAACATGCTCGAACGAGAGTCAAGCTGAACTGCAATGTATTGGGCAGAGCTAGTGGGACCTGGAAGCTGGGTCCCCTTGAATCAGAAACCATCTAGGAAACATCCCAACTAGGATTTTCTTCAAACTGAAGTTGTGGTGTTCTTCAGCTGAGGAGGTAAAGAGACCCTCATTGGAGCTTTGAGATCTATGGAGAGGAACATTGAAATGTGTTCCATGGTTCTCTGGTGTAAGACCTAGGTTGTATTCTAGTCACTGAGTGGAAGACATTTCTCCTTGGGGAATCCCTGTCACTATTTTGAAGGACATTCCAGTCCATGTAACTGATGTTACAATGGCCTCTTGAACACTTTGTTTCTCCTGAGGGGGCATGTCTACAGAACTGTAGACTTCAGACAGCACTGTATCTCAGTATGCATCTCTGCTCACTTAGACCACTCCCCCAACAGTAAGGCAACATTCGATGTAGATGTCTGTAGCTCTGTAAATCAGGATTGTTGGATATGAGTTCTTGAAATGTAGGTTGATTTTATTACATTGTCTTTTCTCTCACTTTCGCTCTTTCTCTTAACCTCTGTAGATGTCTTCATTGAAATGATACGCGCTTGGTGTTGATGCTGTCCACTGTTTAGTTTGGGGTAGTGTTTTACGGTTATGGTTGGGTTCCATTAGCTATAAATTATCTTTTGGATCAGTATAGTTTATACCTGGAATTATCTAGATAATATGTAAATAACTATTTTTCATTGATTTGAAAAATAGTTATTTACATATTGCTGGGTTTGTTCTTACTGGAATGTTAGGATTCCAGTTGGAAGCACAAGACAAGAAGTTGATAGTTGGGAGATGTATGCAGTTTATGCAGTTTATGAACCTGCAATTCTGTAGTGTATGCATGATGTATGATCCTTATGTTCCGATGTTGTGGCTGGAGATATAGTGCAGGACATAATTGAGCCAGTATGATCACTTGATTTGGTCTCTATGGTTGGCCTTGATTAGAAAAAACATACTATTACCGGAAACCAAAAGGCCACATTTGGTATTAGGTAGTTGGCTGTTGAGTCACCTGAGAGGGCATCTGGCAGTACATTCAGGATTGGCATTTACATAACCTCATCACTAACTTGTACCCTATTTCTATCAGTAACCGTGGCATGTTTAACCTATATCTTGCACTACTATAGGTAGTGCATTCATATAAAATAGACATTTGGTGCCAAATTTTCTTTTGCATTGTCCCGCAATTTTACCTACGACATCTTCGGTACTTGCTCAGTGACTGACTTGCTGTGTACCAAACTGCGTTCTACTTGTGTGCACATTTTCGAATCAATTGAGATCATTGAACGCTGCAAAACATTTTAAAGCAGAGATGTTTGGCATTTCTTTACTGATGAATGCTGTATGGCTCCTCAGATGTACAACAACCCAGCGCCTACTATTTTGTTTACTATTGACACCATGTCAATTCAAAATATCTGGGCTGTGATTGTCACAGAAGTTAAACCCTACAAAATAGCAAGACATTACTTTGTACATACTTTTGTGATGGGTTAGTATCTGAAAGTAGTTAAGAGTTAAAATGGTAAAATTATTGTCACAAGGTGTCTGCCTCCACACCTCCCAGCTGCATCGCCACTAGTCAAAGAAGTCCTCCATAACTGAGGGCAGTGCTCTTTCAATACTACATGAGTAGAAAGTCCTCAACATTGAGGTCAGAAATCAAAGGAATGTCATAGCTGTTCAGAAGTCATACTTTATTGGGCTAATGCAACCATATAACTGTTGCTGTATGCCACTTGTGTGGCTAATAACGTAGTTCCTGTGATAATTGTATTGGTTTGAAACTTTTCTGATCATTTAGTCAATAAGGCCATGTTGTAAAGTACTATGCAGAGTAGTGATGGATGATTTCCAAAGTGTAAATGTGAAGTGACTTGAAAAAAGTTGAGGCATATCATGATGATGATGATGATGACCTTCTCAATGTGCTCTCTGCAGAGAAATCGAGGAGGAAGGAGATGAAGCTGTGAATCAGGCTCAAGTGGTGGTATTTGATGTAATGCAATTTAACTTGCATGTGCATGTGTTTATAAAAATGCTGTCTCACTTTACAGGATCCCCTGAATGAGGCATGCGGCACCAGAGTGGACCACATGCTGAGACTGGGGACTAGAAGGGGTCACCATCACCAAGCTTATCTGAAACACTAAAAGCCCTAAAAGAGGTATGATTTTATAGTGTTGATGTGAATGTGATTTTTCAAATGTTTTTAATCTTTCATAATCTAGATTTTACCCATGGCTCAATCAGCCCTGGATGTTTTTCTCAAGTAGGCCTGTGGACAAGGAAAGTTTATAAAACTAAATCATGCCTGCTGTCTGTTGCATAGTCCATGGTTAAATAGATTCTCAGAATGACCCAAGACGTTGTGATTTGTCTTTCAGACCTAGTGGAAGACTGAGGCTTGGAGAACGAGGTAAAGAATCACCAAGTTATCCTGATCATCCTGATCTGTGTACTACTTTTATAAAATGACCAGGAGCCTCATTTATAAAGCTCACATACGCCAAAAAGAATGCGTACGCCACTGCTACACAAATGTAACGATTTATAAAAAAGACACTTGACGGGAGAATTCCGTAGAATGTGACTCTCTACGGTACCCGTCACCCATGCGTACGCCAATTCTGGCAAAATGAGAAACAGCGAAGCTAATGGCAAAAAGGTGAAACCAGAGGAACACGAAAACATGCTACATTTTAAAGGTGTCATTGTATAGTTTTTTCATAAATTGCGCTCCTTTTGAGATACGATAGGTCACTCCTAGTTGCATGTTTCATGTGAAAATGTTCTACCCACATCGCATGCATATTAGCCAATGAAAGAAAATAGAGGGATAAACGACAAGTCCGAGAAAGCCGAACAATGTGACGTCAGAATGGGCTCGCGTACTTTGGCTTGCGCCCGTGTAGCGGAGTATAACCTGCGTTGTTTGATGTCCAATTCACGTGTGCCTGGCGATTATACAGACAGTCAGGACCATCGCAGGCACACAGTATCACCAAGCACCAAGGGACACAGGACTTGTGAAAGCAGACTGAGGGAGTTTAGTACCGCTCAAGTCCGCATGGTCTAATTATACGGGTTTCCTCACTAAACTACAGGGGAGTCTTAAAGGGGAAGCTGTCATATAATGGTCAGACATAAAGCCCCAATGGATTCCTGAAAAAAAGAAAAACTGAAAAGATTTGTTCATTCAGTTCACTTACTGAATGTACTGAAGGAACTGAACTTACTGAAGGAACTGAGCGTAAGGGTACAGCGACATGGGCAGCCGGCCCAACATGTTTTTTTTAACTGATTCTAATGATTCATGCTTCATGCTGTGGTTTAAAAAGTATAGATGAAGCTGATGACCCACCACCAGGATCCGACCGAAGGACTACGATGTTACTGCTAACGTCTTTGGAAGGTACACAACTGTTAAGTCAACTTTCAGTGCTATTAGCTCTTACACTGGAGATGATGATCCAACATGTATAAATACATTGTCTAAAGTATGAACATTATGTGTTTTCTTGGGCAACTTTTCAGAATGACCAAAGAACAGCACTTGCATGCAGCTGAAGTCATCACTGGACTGCCGATTCACCACACATGCACACACACACACAAGTTTGACATTTCTCGGGTGAAGCTAATATTATTTTTGTGGTGGCACCAGATTTCAATGTTCTCACTACTCCTACCCATCCCTGGAAGGAGTGATCCTTATGCGTTTCTTCTTGAGGTTTATTTTTCCCACTGCAGGGTTTTTTCCTTGCCCTTGGGTTTAGAGTTGGGGTCAACAACATACCTCTTCACTTGCTTTCAAAATGGTTTGCCCATTGGACACAATGCTTTCCCAAAAATCTTTTGATGTGCAAACACTTTTTAAAATATATTCTACCAATCCTACCTGGTTGTGACTTTCAGCATGTTTTGATACACGATATACACGCATATATCTTCCATAGATTGTTACTATATATATTATACCACATGACATCTATATTGTTCATCTATTATAGAAAATCATGTTACTAAAATAAATATGTCTTTGCAGTAATCATGGAATAGACAAATATATCTATCATTCATGCATTACGTGAGTGGTGTAATGTCATGTTTTAACACTGAACCACCAGCAGAGGGCGGGGAAGTGTGCTGTTGTAAAATCATGTCTTGATCTTGATCAATGGTAATGGCATAGCTCTATTACTAACCCTATAACACTAACTATATAGCCTACTAACCATATTGCTAACCTATTAACAATAACCCTATTACTAACACTAACCCATTAAGGGAACTAGGACTAGCCTCTGAAAATGGCCTATAACATCTGCTCACCCAGAGCAAAAGTGCAATCCTTGTTTCTTCCGGGAAAAATAGTACATGACAACTTTTAGTTTAAATTAATGAATTAAAGAGTAAATCTCATATTTCCATCAAACAATGAAAGATAATCACAGTAGCACTTGTACATATTTATAATAAAGACAAGCGCACCCTTCAAATGCAAATCTAGATTTATGTTTGGCTAAGAAAAAACATACAAATTCATGCATAATGATAATGCAACATATTTTAAAAAATTACCATATATCTACAGTATTTTATTTTTAATTTTTTTTATAGGATACAAAAATCTACACAGCTGTGACCTAAACGCATATTTAGGTAACAATGATCATTAACTGACACAGTATACCATTTATAATATTTTATTTTGTGGAGGGGAGAGGTGTAGTCAGAATCATTGCAATGATATTTGCTTAAACTTTGCAATGCACTCACTGGATTAAAGGCCATGGTGCTGAAAATAGTAGTTATAGGCTTATAACGGGATCCCAGAAGAATGGCAATGGTCCAATCTCTATGAAATGTTATTTCTGCGGGAAACGAGGGTGAAGTGGTGCCCAGTGGCCCCCCAGCTAGACCCTTAGCTCCGCCCCTGCGCATCATGTCCCAAACTCGTCTTTTCAGTCTCTGCCAATAAACATATCCTGCAGGACTTGTCGTTCTGTCTCTCAATCCACAAGACTTCGCACATGCCTGTTTGTGGTTGCACTAGCCTAGTTGTATTTTGTTGATGTTGACCTGTTTGATACTGCTCTGCAGTCAACAAAAATACTAAGATGTAGGCCAATTAGATGAACCAATGCCAATGCAACCAATAGGCGACGAAAGAAGTTGACACTCACAAGCTGATAAGACTTATGATAAAATACAACTGTTGTTTTTCTTAAGTGGTGGTTTTCTTTTCGAGTCCTGCCTCCGCGCGTTCGCTCTACGTTTGGAGATAACGGGACTCAGTCGTTGCGGCAAGTTGATGTGTTGCAGCAAAGCGAGGAATACACCGACCGTATTGATCCCGGTGAGCGACGACGCCTCCACAAAGCTCGAGTCCCACTCTTTTTCCACCAACGGCATGACGTCTGCTGCGAACAGCACGCGACCCTCGGTTTCAGTCAAGTCCGCTTTGTTGCCGACGACAGTGATCAGCGCGTTCTTTTTCAGCGCGAGAATCTCTTCGCGCAGCCGTCCGACTTCTCGAAACGACTCCAGGTCGTCCACCGCGTACACGAGCGCAAACGCGTCGCTGTGCTTGATGCTGAGTTCCCGCATCGCCGGGAAGGAATAACTGCCGCTAGTGTCCAAAATCTCCAGGCGCACCTTTCCCGCGTCGGCGGTGTCGTACCGCAGTGTGTGAAGTTCTTCTACGGTGCGCGTGTATTTAGTTAAAAACTGGTCGTGCAGAAACCTGTGGATGAGCGCGCTCTTTCCGACCCCGGCCGCTCCCAGCATCACCAAGCGAACGGTGTTACTTTCGCCCTCTAAACGAGGCATGGTGTAAAAATGTTTTATTTTGTAAGCAGCTTCAATCTCGTATAAAATGTAGGCTACCTCTTGTTAATGTGCGCTGTCTCTAAATAAAGACGCGAGATAGGCGCAGGTGTTCCGAGCTCGCAGACTACAAGTGTGTCCCAGTCACCTCTAGTAGTGGAGTAGGCTGTGGTTCTATATTTATAGGTTTGTCTGTATTTTTTCTACCAATGAGAGGTAGATGACGTGCTCCCCCCCCCCTTGTCGCTAGGCATGTATCCGCGCACAAAAGGTTCATTCATGGTAGAAAATTGACCATGTGACGAAGTGATTGGCACACTTGATGACTTGACACAAAAGCGCTATAATTTAGGTCCTGTGTACAGTTACATTTCCTCAGAATGGGTGCAGCAAAGTTAGAAAGAACCCGTTTGATGACAGACAATTAGATTTTATTGGTTTATTTAACAGGGACAGTGCATTAATAAAATGCGCCAGAGTTAGCCAAGAGGCTACTTTTCATCCGTAGTCCCTGGACAGATGTTACAAAGTCACCCTAAAAACAAAATACAATTACAAAGTTATAAACATCAATATAAGCATGCATGCAAATAATACCTGCATACAGGTACATGAGGGCAGATTGGCGATATAGACAGCGACAGGTGACCTGACATCAAGGGATGAGGACGGTAAAGTGCAATTGCGTTTTAATGCTGAGTACTAATTAGCCATTTCTTTAAATGAGCTCTAAATGAAATGGATGTGTCCAACTCTCTAATATTGACTGGGCTGGAGCTCCATTCTAGTACAGCTTTAACAGAGAAAGCAGACTGACTGAAAGTACTTTTCCTCTTGCTGCACCTCGTGAGTTGATATGCAGTTGTTCTTATGTTGACAAACTGTCTTAATGGATAATTATTAATGATATTGATACTGTTAAACAAGGCTTGGTCAGTTATCATTAGGTAAACACAATGTTTGCATGTGTGTGGACATGGTGGTTTTAGTCTAGAACATTTTGTGCAAGTCAATAAAAAGATAATTCATTTATTTATTTAATAATTTGGTTTACTTTCCCTTATCTACCCTTGGAAAAGGTTAAATGTGTTTGTTGAATGGAATAAATAAATACATGTCCCTGATAAAGCAATATAAGAATCGTTTTTTTATTTGACCGACTTACTCATTTGTTTTGTGTTTCTTGGATATGCTGCATATTCAACAGGATACACTATTCTTAAATATGTTTCACTGACAAGAGAACATTTTATTGTCCAAGTTTCATTTAACACATTTCACGTGGGAGAATGAAAAGACACATATCAACATACATATGAAAGACATTAAATTCAATGCAAGGCACAACCTCCATGTGACAGCTAATGCAGTCGACTTGTTTCTGTGTTGCAAGTGGTCTTGTGCAGGATGTGCTTTATATTAGATGTGTACTGCAAACACACAAAACGTGTGTCTGTCTGCAAGCCCATCACATTTTGTTTCCTATACCAGGCTCAGCATAATTGTGCACGTAACATTTTCCCAGTTACTCAGATTTTGTTTTTGTGCTTGAGGCAAAGAAGGCATTATTTACAGCACATAGATGCAACTTGTTAAGTTTTTGTTTACACTTCAGTTCAAATGGTAGCAAAACAGATAGATGAATGTGAATGTTTATTGAACCAGCAGGACACTAATGGAATAGTTCTGAGCATAGAGAGGAAGAGGCTATAGAGATGCTGTAAAGTACTAGTACGGTTAATTTAACAACAGTAGTTTTCATTAACCAGTTTTGCTCATTCTGACAAATTTGACCATTCTCCTAAAATGTAAATAAGGTCTACACATATTACCTAGAAGAACATTTCTCATTCAAAGTCTGTAAACTTGTAAACTAAAACTTGTAAATGTAAATGTAAAGGTATCCAGTCTAAATCCAATAGGGAAGAGATGCAAATGTTACAATACAATACACAAATGCATGAGCATGAACCGACCCATTGTGTAATTACATTGTGCTGAAGTCATGGCCCGTGTTGCTTCAGTATTCCCACAAGGTGGCGCTGTCTATGGAGTCAGCGCTGGCCTTGAGCCCTCCAGCGTGGTCTCCTTTGAGGTACTTCCCCCCTGGAGCGAGGATGGCCATCTTGTTGAGATCGCAGAACTCCAACAGGAACTGGACAGGGGTGGGGCTGTTGCAGCTCACCGCCTTGTCGTCCCCAACACTCCAGTACTTCCCCTGGGAGTCTGGACAAACAGCACTGCTTAATGAGGCCTTCAGACCCTAATGAATCTGTGTATGTATGTATATGATCATTGACTATATACACCCACGATACTGAAATAATGTAACCTAACCCCTACCTGCTCATTAATCACATATACTGTATCTCTTATATGTATGTCCCCCCTCTTATTGTTTTACACAAAAAATACCCAATGCCCTACCTTTAAGGGAGTAGGCTCCATTGTGAAACTCAAGGTGGAAGACATCGTAAGAAGCACGGTTGGAATCCAGCGTTGCCATGCCCGCCTTACGGGAACCAATGAAACCGTGCTCTCCACGGAGCACAATGATTGGGCGGTTGATCAGCTTCATGAGGAACTGCTCAGCCTCTCCTACAGGGAACCAAAGATGAAAATAATTTATTAGATTGATGTACAGATTACTTCTGATTCTGAAGCCAACCACCGTTTGATCTGATTAGGCGGCTCCACAGGAAACACTGACCTGTGTTCTCTACAGTGGCGGCAAGTTGTCCGTTTTTCTTGGCAATCACATACTTCCCATTGGCAGCACGCATGCGCACACGCCCATCACACCACTCCAGTTCAAAGTAGGTGTTTGCGGACCTTGGATAACAACACACAGATCAAATACACACCCATGAGAGGGGCCTTTGAGAACCACTGCCCGGCCGATGCCCGCGGCAGCTGGCACGATAAGAGTGTGTGTGAGTTTGTATTGGCATGGTTTACTTGGTGGTGGCAGTGCACTGGAGCCCACCAGAGGGTGTGAGGGTCCAGTACTTCCCAGCGGCGGTGCGGAAAGCACACTTCCTGTCCTCGGGGGTCATTTCCAACTGGAACACCTCTTGGTCCCCTTCCTCGTCCTGATTGGCAGACAGGTCCATCCCTAAGACAAGGGACAGTGGCTATAACAGCATCTAAAATGATCTCCCTGAACCCCCCCCCACCACCTCCCCTCTCTCCCTTGTGGCAAGTGACCTCATCATGTGCTGAGGCTTGGTTTCCTCAATCTATTCTTCTGCAATATTCTATTTAAAAATGTAAAACCAGGTCAGGATTTTTCGTGAGCGGTAACCTAATTGAAGACATTCTCTGCCCTAGAACAAATGTAGGCAAGATGGCGCACTTTAGACTACAGATTAGCAGGCTAGAGAGAAAATACGCTGTTAATAAACAAAGGATTTAAATGCTTGATTCTGTCTTTAAAACCGTTTGTAATATTTCTCTCATATTTCTCTCGTGTTTTTCTACCATAAATACATGTGTGCTGGTTGAAATGGCTGCACTCACTCTGTCTACATGTAAACTAAATGTAACTAATTCAGAGGTCATGAGAGTTAGGTTGAGGAATGCTTCTTGTTCCCAGTTCATTTTGGTAATGTAATTCAGGATCCATTGCAAGAAATGAAATCAAGAAAATAAGCTCAAGGCGTGACCACCCTTGAGAAGAAGGTGGCCGATCGTTAATAGTAACAAACAGTGGTTACCAAAGAGTTTAATTTAATCAAATTTCAAATGAAAGCCCCACTTCCTCCATGTGGTGTTCATTCTTTTAAAATTAAATCTCCACAATAATCTTTTGTCCACTATTGACTGCAAACCGCCCCCTTCTTTTACCCTAGCAACAAAGACGTGGGTAAAATTACTGCAGATACAACAAAAATGGTGGAAAGGAGCAAGGCGTGCTGAAAGAGAATGGGGGGCATGATAATGAAAAACACATGGCGTGTAAGGAGGAGGGGAAGACAAGCCGTCTATCTGCGCGAGGAAATAAGCAAATGGGGTCACATTTTCTACACACACATATGCGCCTGCGCAGAAAATAGCAACGCAACGATGCAACAGATGTCTGAGTGTGTCCAATGCAGAGAGATCTCTTCGTTATGATAAACATACCCATCATGAATTAATATGCCTGTTTATTTTCATTTTTTTAGAAAGAAAACAGAAAAAGAAAAGAAGAAAATATTTTTTTTACGTTACCTTGTCTCGTGGAGACATTTCTCTCGTTGCCTGCCGTCAGAACGACCTGTGCGTGGCTGCGCTCCAGCCCAAACAATTCATCCTTGGCGGCCCGGGTTCCCTTCCCGGACTTCATTGTGCCCGTGGGACCCAGGGGCACCAGATGCCGGCCGCTGCAGTCACGAAAGGCCACCTTGCCGGAGCGGAATTCCAGCATGTAGCCAGTGTCCTCGTCGGTTTTATTTGCCAGACTGCCATCATTTCGGAGAAAACGATTATCAGAGGTCTCGAGATGGTAGCGCTGGTCGCGGTAAACCAGTGTTATGAGCGAGTCGACCCCCCAGGGGACATCCCGGTCTATGGCCACTTCTTGAGGCTCCCTTTTGACGCTCAGATGGGCGTAGCGCTTACGCGCGATGCTGTAGAGGTTGACTTGCGGGTGCACGGCCAGGTGCATGCTCCACTTCTCCGTCGGCGTGGCTGTCTGCGCAAAACAAGTGATTCGATCCTCACTGCCGCCGAGATAGCGCCCGTAGGGTTCGGACATCAACGACCACCGCCCGTCCTCGTGCGCGGTGATCACGAACCTGCAGTCCTGGCTGCGCGTTTCGCGTTCAGCCGTGACGTTCCCATCTTTGTCCGTGGCCAGATAGCGGCCCAGGTGGGAGAGAAGGAAGACGGCACTGCCGTCCTCCACGGTCTGCTCCAATGTCCACGTCTGCTTCTTCTTCAGGCTGGGGGCGGACGCGTTGATTTTAAAGCCGAACGTCTCCGCCGTCAGATACTTCCCACCGCCGTTGACGAGACCCAGTGGGATCCGCAGCAGATCACCAGGTCCGTTGGCATTCATTGCAGACATCTTTGCCGACTGAAAAGAAACCGACTTACCTATCTTATGTCAAATGGACGGACAGACAAAGCTAGTGGGCAGGGAGAGAGAGAGATAGAGAGAAGGGGGGGAGAGAGAGCAATCAAGAGGAAGACTCGCTGGGCTGGGCTGTGTCGTGTCAGCAGACAGTACTGGAACTGCAGTTTTTCACGCTGTTTTATGCTCGCCCTAGATTCTATTCTAGTAAATACTGCAAGTAAAAACAAAAAAACACTAACAGCAACACCAATAATGAGCACACATGACCAACACATAATAAAATAAAATAAAACAGTACTATTTCACATTCATATATGCCCCCCCCTCCACACACACACCTCCCTTCTCTGTTCTTGTCCCCCCTCTCCCTTTTCTGTACCTCCCTATAACTGGGGTTGTGTCATCCTTCCCTCCACATTCACCAACCGACAGGGGAATGATTATGTTTTGAGAGGCCATGGTATAGACACAACATACAAACAGAAGATACATGTGTGTGTGTACAGTTTGGGTAATGCAGTGTTAAAAATGAGAACAAAGAAGATCTATGAAGAGGCGCTTGACAACAGCGCTCAGATGAACTGTTGCTATGGGTTTCAGCTCGACTCCAGGGTCCCAAGTCAGTGTGTGCCTTTCCCCTATATTATTTCTCTCTCGCTTCCATTCTCTCCCCAAACCCCTCTTTTCTCCCTCCCTCTCTCTCCTTCTCTCTCTCTCTCTCCCTCTCGCACACACACGTTTTTCTCTGATGTTCTCCTGGGATACATCTTGTCATGGTAACCATATGACTGCTGTTGGACAAGGGGTCATGTCTGTGAAATCGTTCACCAGATAATTCTTTAGAGGACAGCATAATGAGACATACTGATACTGCTGACATTCACAATGAACCAACCAATATCTACATCACACACACCATGTCTGTCTTGCAAACAGCACATACATATTTACAGTGTAACATACTTGCTACTACAACTTATTCACTTTCTTCAACCTGGTTCTGCCCTCACTGTCAGTCCTGAGCACAGCTATGCTATACTCCTTAATATAACTTAAAGCATCATTAAAGTTTGTTAGAGGTTTTGGTTGTGTAGTTATCTTGCCCTGATGTAACTCAAAATATTGGTGAGATATTTTCAATAGTTGCTCTGTAGATTCAAACTTGATAATCCAAAGTAGTGTTTTTTTCTCTCCCCATTGACTTACATTGCACAGCGAAACAGGTCTCAAAGTCACACTTTTAGCACACTTGAGTGATGAGTGATTTCCAAAATCACTCATATCTTGTGCTTTGTGCTCTGCCTTATAAATCAAATTCATTATTATTATTAAAATATATATTTTGTAATAATAGATTGCTGAACACTGCCATCTAGTGGTTATATTCACAGTTGACATGTTACAGTGTTAGTTTAGTATAACGGTAATGTACGCACACAAGGTAAGAACCCAAGTCCAACACAAGGGGTGTGTTGGACTTGGGTACTAGGACTAGGACAGGACTGGGGCCATGTTCGATGGGTCCCCAGAGGTGGACGGGATCAGAAACCCAGGGCTGGTGCTGGATGTGGGACTGACAGAGGGAAGTCCTGGGGAAACCCAGTTCAGACCACAGCGCCCCCATCTGGAAATACGAATGACAAACAACGTCAGGACATAATATGTACACTACACTGTTTTGAATAATATATATAAGCGTTACATGTTTTGTGTGCATGTGTGTCATTGTGTTTACCTCAGAGTGAACCTGTGCCTGGGACCGTATGAAGCCTGCCAGTATCTGCGTGGCCAGAGGCAGGTGTCTGAGGAAGCTCTGAGTCTCCTGGTGGAGACACAGCAGGGAGAAGTTGTTCCTCAACTCCATGGTAACGATTGCATTCTCCTGCTACAGAGAGAGAGAGAGAGAGAGAGAGGGGGGGGAGGATATAGGGATCAGATCAGCAGTGGGGCTAGTGTACCATACCAGTGGTGGGCTAGTGTACCTTAGCAGTGGGCTAGTGTACCTTAGCAGTGGGCTAGTGTACCATACCAGTGGTGGGCTAGTGTACCTTAGCAGTGGGGCTAGTGTACCTTAGCAGTGGGCTAGTGTACCTTAGCAGTGGTGGGCTAGTGTACCTTAGCGAGGTGTGACTTCAACTGCTGAGCTCGGAGAATGTCTTTAGCCAGGCTGTTGGTTTTTGTGGCTCCCAGGCGGAGATTGTATGTAGAATTCTGCAGGAGAGCTTTCCGGTGCTCTATTAACATGTTGTGCTCATGCCGATCACAAAGTTCCTGCAGTTGAATTCACATTGCATTGCATTCAACTGTGTATTTTTCTTGTTTTTTTCTAGTCAGTACAATGTAGCCCTTTTGTGTCCCAAAAAAAGCCAGACATTCAACATGGATAGAGATTCAGGCTCATTATTATAATATTTGTGCCTATGACTTTTGACAGATTTCTTGACCGACCAATGAAAGTCACACATGATCAGAACCCATGCATTTCATTGCAGTACCTTGTAGGCGTGAAGCAGGTCCACGAACATGTTAAATTTTTCCAACACATCCATTTCTTTCAGGCTTCCCTGCTTCTCAATATCAACACACACACACACACACACAGTTACTCACTCTTCCTCACAGCACCTAGTCTATAACGCTGTGTTTGTGTAGTTTACCTTCTGTTCTGCTTTATTGACCAGTGTGGTGAACTCAGATACCGTGTCTGTGTCCTCCACACTCTCTGGACATTGTCCTGCTT
>OMKN01022312.1:27108-39366 GCA_900302345.1 Melanonus zugmayeri
CATCCATCCATACCACCATCCATCTACCATCCATCCATCCATCCATCTACCATCCATCTACCATCTGTCCATCCATGCCACATCCTTCCTTAATTTTCCCCTCTGTCCTCCTTCCCTCATCCATGCCCTCAGTGGGCGGGGTTCCCGACCTCTATCCCAGCATACCCCAGTTGATTGGAAAAGAGGTGCAGATCTGTGGCGTGTTCGTGGGTCCTCTGAGTCATTCTCTCCATCTTGTCCCTCAGGCATTGGAAACTGGACTCGATGTTTCCTGGTGATAGGGTGAATGTTACAGAGCTGTAAGCATAGTATATGCACACAGTATGGCCCATAGTCGATATTCTGATGACAATACATATTTACTATGAAATAATTACTATTTGATCACGCTTTTATACAAACCACCTTTTATAGATAGGCTACATGTCATTAATGAGCAGGTAGGGGTTAGGCATCTTGATCAGGGATGCCTACAGTTAGACATTGGGGTTCGAACTGGCTGGGAATCCACAAAAATATAATATACTTCTATGTATATTTAGCACATATCTATTACCGGTATGTACTTTTAATAAATATGGTAACAGTACAGCTACAGTAGATCATAATAGCCATGTGATTATGTTACCTATGAATTCACGACACGAGGCCAGCTGGTCTTCAATGTCAGCAGGTAAATAGTCCTTTAGAGGGATGGAAAATAAAATGATGATTTAGCTAATCTAAAGTCACCTCACAAGTACTAAAACACACTAACTACATTTTTATATATTTTATAAGGATTCCTTGTAAAATTCAGTCAGAAATGCAGACCAAGAGCAATTTTTTTCACCATGGGTTTATAGCAATTCTTTACACACAAATCCTAATAAATCAAAGGCTTGTAAAATAAATAAAACGTGGGAGGAAATAGAGGGAACAATCCCTCTCAGCAGATATTTTCACTAATATTTGTTTATCTCAAAGACCTTGGCTTGGGATGCAATCCAATTTGTCATGAACTCATCCCCTAGGCTTTTGAAGGAATCTCTCAGTTTCTGCTGCACATCCTGAGTGTGGCGAAGAAAGTGGGGATACAGTTTAGTGGTGATAGGCAGAGGGAAAGAAACATTCTGCACAACATTCTGTCCTTTCATCATTATGCGCAATTATACTTGATCAATTTTGTTTTACTATTGACATACATTGCTTTTGTCATAGTGTCAGTGTGTGGGTGTGTGTTTCACCTCTGCGCACCTCTGTGGCACAGAGGAAGACATCCACCATGGTGTCTTCACTCATAAAAGGGTGCTGTACGACGAGCGTGACAAACCTCTCCAAGCCTTGCCACCGGCACTCAATGAAGCAGTTCTCCGACTGCAAGGACAGCACTGGAAACACACAGCATAGCAAACATATTATGTATGCCATATCTTGCCATATATTTAGTGGGTGATGGACATCTCCATCCACACTCATGAAGTGTATGCGATGCTCCTAACACAACATGAATCATACCCGAATCATAGTTGCCAACGTTGTTTATGTGTTTGTCATAGTGTAAGTGATGTGAAGACAGTCTATGATTGTATGAGGTAAACATAGTCAGAGTGTGGTCTTGTTAAACACGTTACCATTAAACAATTACATTTTACGATTGAGCATTTGTATCCAAAGTTACTCACAGTGACTTAAGAGACGTGTCATAAAGGAGCAGGTTGGGGTTAGGCATCTTATTCAAGGATGCCTACAGTTTAGGCTGCATACAAACCCTTTACCACTGGGAGTCAACCACCCTAGCCTGTGTCAACTGTGGGACCATCCTGTGGGGTCGGCAACCTAAGGCATGCGTGCCAGCAGTGGCACGCGGCAGCTTAACCAATGGCACGCGAGCACACAAGCAGCCAGTGGATATTGTGTGTGTGTTTTTGTGCGCTTGCGGGGTAATGCAAACCTTGGAAAAAGACAGACATGGACAGGCAGTACAATGTTATCTGTTAAATAATGAGATCCAAGCTTATGTCCGCAATGTTATCAGAAGATTTGGAGACCTTTCTTTCATCACCCGAATGATCTATACTTTTTTTAGACACAGACAAAGGGGACTGAGTCCAATAATTAATTACACATTGGTCGGTTCCCAATTGGTTCATCATTGCTTAATGGCATATGGCTAGGCTGATCTTAGAGCTGTACAACAGAGCAGAGCATATGACGCACAGGCTGTAGACTTGGCAAGAAGGAGACACTGCAGAAACAGCCAAGGTCAAGGTAGGTGTGTACAGCGAGTTGAGACTCTCTCTCTCACACACACACACACACACACACACACACACAAATACATTTCTACACAACTTTAGATACACACACACACACAGAACTCTTTCAAACTGCATATCATTAAAAGATGCGTAGAGTTTGCCACGGGAATAAAGTGTTCAACATTCTGCCAGAACATACTTCACATCACAATCATGACACAGTTTGTCACACAAACAGTTTGTCTTTTACATTAGTTAGTTTCCACAAATCTATGATCTACTTACTATAGCAATATAGTCCTTACCAGGGCTGTGTGGACAGATGGGTTCAATATGAAGGTACCTGTACCTGTCTGTACCTACATCTAACCATCTGACCAGCCCTTCGCTACCAGCTCATGTATTTTGTCTACAGGTCTAACTCATGGATAAAGGTCCTCCTCTTGTGAACTCACAGTTGTGTTCGGACAGCACATGATTAGAGTGAGTTCCTACTTGGTTACCTGGAGCATTAAAGATTACATAACCTGACCCTGTAAGTGTGGGTGTGTGTGCGTGCAGGGGTGGACTGGCCATCTGTGAGTTCTGGAGAATTACAGAACGGCCGGTAGTCCAGGCCATTCCTGTGTGTGTGTGTGTGTGTGTGTGTGATATGAATAGACGTTTCATCATGACATAACAGTTATTAAATACTGCAATCAATCACTTTCAATCACTTTCTGACCTAGTCCACCCAAACAACCAGATTATGTTTAGCTGTACAACTGTCAACCAAGTATTGGATTACAGGGAAAACAAATAGCAGATTATGAGGAAATAACGAAGAAAGAACCGAGGACACAAACAAAGCAAAATATATATTCTCAAATAAATATAGTCCTATCAATAAAGATATGTTTATGTGTGTGTAAGCAACCTATTGTCAATCTCATTGAGTGTTATGTCAGTTTTATCTATAAAATAAATTGCACTCAAACATGTTAATATTTGGTACTCATTGTTCTTGTTTTACATTTAGCAACTATTGCGACGCTATGCTCCCTGGAATATTGTAAGAATTGCACTAATATATGGTCTTCTATTTAAATGACCGAGATACCTCGTCTCATCTCCTTGCGTCATATACATGCTCTTGTTGTATTGGAAGAGAACATTTTAGGTCCCGCCCTTAAGCGCGTCTCCACCAATCAGGTTTGAAATTCAGTAACGAGCGAGGGGAAACCAGGAAATCTATTGGTGGGCAGCCGTGAGTGTTCCTACAATGTATCTGCCTGGTTGCTAGACGACTCAACACTGAAACGATGGTAGGAAAACAGTAAACACAATAGAAAGGTGTCATTTTTCTTACATTTAAACTATGCCTCGGACGTCTTTATTATTTGCGCAGTATTGTGCTATGAACACATTGTTTTCATTGCGTGAATCCTACCATTAGCATGACATTGTTGAGGATTCCCCGCTGCCGACAGTGGAGAACTGAAGTGTGAATTGTAACATCATGAGTGGATCACACAACAAGGAAAGAAAAGTTCTCCGAGAATCACAGAGTGGACTACAGCCTACTTTCTAATGTCATGCACGACGAGCACCAAGATGTCTCTGTCTCTGGAAGCCAGTGATATTCAGACGGACGAGGACTTCGAAGAACTGGTAATTCGTAGCCTTTCGTGTCTATAATGTCTGGTTGTATCTTTTCATCATTCCGTTTCGTTTTATATTTTTTTATCCTGCCAGCGACTCTTAGGTCTACTTTCACGGGGAGCGTTTTTGATTCGTTACGGTGTGAAGAATACGAAGCATAAATCAATTCCTGCCGATCTTGTAGTTTCTTTAACGTGTGGTAACAGTGCCACCCCTTGCCCTTTACACCCCTTACTTTCTCACTTTCTTTGGCACTGTTACTATTGTGGCAGTGCCTCCTCCCATTTTGAAATGGATTTCAACATGCATAATAACAGGCCATAGTAATTCACTTAGAAACACACACAATTTAATAGCGTTGTCTTGGATTTGTGCTATTATATTTAATCAGAGAACAACAAAGAAGAAGAGAATTTCCAGCAAACCCTCTTCTTCCCCAAGTAAGTAACTTTAGCTCATTTGTAGTTTGGAGTAGCTTGGAGATTGTGGCATTGTCCTCAATGGGATGAAGTTGAAATATATATTTTTAAATATCTATTAAGAATGATGGTATTAAATATCTATGTGTGTGTGTGTGTGTGTTTAAGGGTCCCCGTACCTCAGCAGTTTGAAGGTTAGCTCCAGGCATGTGGCCGTGTCGGCATGGCGACTGCCCAGGGCCTCCCTGGGGGATGCGAGCATGGCATCAGTGGACACCCTGGGTGCTGCCGCCTCCCCCTGCCTCACCTCCCTCAGCAACGGACACGGTAGGCAGGGTGTCAATGCATCTGTGTAACCATGGTTACACAGGAGGAGTGGCTTTTCCTGACTTGGACAGAGTAGTTGGTACAGCAAAGAGAGAGGGAGGGGGGGTAAAGAGAGATATATTCTATCTCCCAGACTTGTTTGTTTGGACAGCTGACAACTGGTTGTTGAATCTCGGTGGGGTTTTTTCCTGGTTAATGTCAATCAAGAAGATAAAGAGGGTTAAAATGACGGAAGTAAACAGTCAGTTAGTTAGCACAGCTGTCTGCAACAGAGTTGAACATTTTCTTCAAACAGGAACTGCTAATGAATGACTCATGTCAACGAAACGCTCCATGTCTTCATGTATGATATGTGGTGGTGGTCTCATATTTGAATCTGTCTGACCCTCTTTCTCTCCCATTCATCACTCCTCTCTCTCTCTCTCACACTATCTTCTCTCTCTCTTATCCCTGAATCTGTTCTCTCCCCCTTTGTGTTCCTCCTGTTTTACATCACTCTCTTCACTCTCTCTCTCCTTCACCCCTTCTGTCCCTCTGTCTTCTCTCTTCGTTCTCTCCCTCATTCCTTCTGTCCCTCTCTGTCTTCCCTCTTCTCTTTCTCTCTCTCTCCCTCACCCCTACCCCTTCTCACTCTCTCGCTCTGACACCCTCTAGCACTCTCACACTCTCTTCGCTCTCCATCAGGTCTGTCTCAGTCGATGAGGTCAGAATATGACGTCACAGCCGAGATCCTGACGCAGGCCCTGACATCCAGGAAGCACAAACAGTCGTGCTCTACATCCAATGGTGTGTGTGTGTGTGTGTGTGTGTGTGTGTGAGTCATATAAGTCAGGTTTGATACTACTATATATAATGAAACCGATAATAATGTAATAATATTTAGATGTGAAGGCATGTACATGGTTTACTACATGGTGCTTCTTTCCTTCTCACTTGTCCAGGTAGAGTCGACTACGGAGATAAGGAGGAGATGTACGATGAAAACATCCGCTTAAAAAAGGTAAACATGAAGAATTATTAAGTTGCATTTAAAATTTTAGTTTTTTTTAATACATGGAGGAAGACTTAATTTTCCACAATGCCTTGGTCACCAGAGGGATATGAACATCTCTTTTTTTGTTTGTTTTTTAAGCATCTGCCCTGTTATTTGAAACCATAAAAATTATCACAAAAAAATTCTCGAGGGATCCAGATAATACAAGAGACTGTGCTGGTCCACTTTAGTCACAATTATTAAGTCAATGATCATCTATTTATGTAATGATACAAATATTGTGATGGCTTGCACTGTCGATGAACCTGTCATGCTTTCATAATTTACATATATTTTCACACTATACAAATGTAAATTAATCAAATTCTTTTGAATGTGTAATAGAAACATGGCTATAACTATATTTATTCAGAGTCTCGTGGCCCAGAGGTCTGACAACCAGCAGATGAAGGCCAAGCTCCGACGGCTGGAAGAGGATAAAGCCAGAAGAGAGAAGCAAATCGAGGAACTCTTGGATCCCACTAAAGTATGACTAGGTTTCATTATTAACGTATTCATAAGATGCAATAATGATCTATAATGTCACTCAATGTGTGAGCCAAAGATCAGACCACAATACAATCTTGGTTCTTTTAAAATCAACCTCCCTTTTCTTGTCACAGGGTCCTGAATATACTCGTGGTTTTGTGGATAAGAACAAGGAGGGCGGTGTGGTGAGTGTGTTTTTATCTTTCTTTTTGCCAAGACATTTGAATTGAAATTGGCAGGCTTTTCAATGCTGGGTCTGTCCCGTTCTTAAGGTCGTAAAGGGGCTGAAACAGAGGATTCTGAAGCTGGAACAGCAGTGTAGGGAGAAGGAGAATGCCTTAAGGTAAGCCCTGCTCCCACCTCACAACCTCTCACACATCTTGCTGTAGATGGCCCTGTTTTTCCACAGTCTTTTCATCTCCTTCTTTTCTATCAGTAAACTGCAAAGTGAGCTGAGGACCACCAACCTAGAAGAGTTAAAGATCACCGTGGAAACGTACTTCGAGGAGGTAATGTCTTTGTGTCTGGATGCAGAATTACATTCATTAATTACATCCAACTATTCACTGAATTTGTCGATTTATTTAAAAAATATCAATATCATGTTACTTTGCCCAGAGAGTATGTAAATTAAGCAAACATCTAATCATGGCTCATCTGTCCTTTTTTATTGTAGATCCAGAGGTTGAAAATTATTCTTAATGCTGCAGAGAAACGGTAAAAGTCCTTTACTTGGACATGGGAGGAGGTTAAGCATAAAGATAATTTATACAATGGTAAAGCAAGAAATAGCCCATAACTCTCCTTTCTGCTTTGTTTCTGTAGCAGTCGAGCAGAGATGAAGGGGTCCCAGAGGCAGCAGAAGGCCCTCGGGGCCACAGTCCTGCGTCTGTCTGAGAGTCTGAAACAACTACAACAGGACAACTCTACTCTTAGAGAAGACCTCAACACGGATAGCCCCGCTGAAGGAATCAAAGGTACACACACACACACACACACACACAAGGAAAAAAGATGAACACAGTTGTTATGCCTATTGTGATTGTGATTATGTTTTTCTTGTGTGTGTGTGATTGGGATTATGTTTTGTGTATGTGTTTTGAAGGTTACAGAGAGTGGAGTAAACAGAGGCTAGTGAGAAGACTGTTGGAGTTAGAGAAGGTAAGACAACCCGTTTCACATTACAGTACAAGTAAGAGTTTTTTCCCCCTAAATCTGTTCTGTTCTTTGACAACACAAGCCTCTCTGCCCTGCTCTCTCAGAGGTCGGAGGCTGGCAGAAAACATGCCCAATCAGCAAAGAGCAGCTGCCAATCGGAGCGAGGGGTTCAGACCGCGCCCATGGAGAATCTGGATGTTCCAGGGGCGGTTACCGTGGCAACAGAAGAAGTGGTTCCTGTGGGAACGGAGGAGGTGTTGTTTTTGAGTGGTCGTGTTGACAGATTGGAGGACGAGCGGAAGATGCTTCGGGAGACCCTGGCCAGTAAAGAGTATGTGAAAAGTAGCAGTGTTACATGTGACCAAAGTTTATACCGCCCCTTGGTGGAGTTAATGAACATCTCCCTTTTTTTAACTAAAAAGGTGATATACACATGTTGAAAACCTATTTATACGTATTGTTTGGTTGTTTTGGTGCAGTGTTGAACTGTTACGACTCAAGGCAGAAATAGAAGATTTGGAACAAGAGAAAGAAAGATGGAAGGATCAAGAAGTAAAGAAACGTGAAAAAGAGGGCAACGAGCACAGGTGTGTTGAACCTGTGATGTATCATATGAAGATCATTCAGTGATTTCTAATATACACAATATATATATATATATATATACACACACACTTCTCTATATAGTATATAACTATATTTAATTCAGGTGTGAATCATGGCTTCTCTGTCCGTTCTGCAAATCATGCATAGGTCATATTGTAGTGTCAGTACTGGTCTGTGTGCTGTAAGTGCATGTCCCTTGTGTGTGTGGTCATCAGAGAGGAGTTGGTGCGGTTGCGGTTGAGGATCCAAACTCTGGAAGAGGAGGACAGGGAGCGACCTGCACCTGCTCCAGAGGACCCCGCTCCCGCCTCCCCCCAGACCCCTGAGACCAGGGCCCGGGTGGCCATGGAACCTGAGGATCTGGAGCAGAAGCAGAGGATGGCGCCGGGGCGAAACCCTGAGGAGAAGAGAAGGAGAAGGCCAGAAACAAGATTAAAGAAGGAGAGAGACAAGGCGGCGAGGACCATTCAGAACAGTTGGCGGGAACACAGAGATAAAGTGTGTATCAAGAAAGATCCTACAAATCTCTGTGAGCTCTGTGAGAGCTATGGCTTTGCTGTATTATTGCAATATATTTTCAGTTATTGTTTTTATCCACTTCATTACACTCTGTTCTGTTTACCTCCCTCCTGCTACTCTTATCTGTAGGACATATTGATGCTGCAGTCAACACTGAGAGGCCATCTACTGCGACAAGCACAGCTCAGAGAACTGTCTATCACAGACATCAAGGTGGAGAGAGAGCACCTCGACGCACCGCCACATAGATCCACTAAGCAGCTAGCATATTTTAGTGACGTAGCTTCATGATGAAGTTGATTTTGTATGATTTGTTAAAAAAAGAACTGTCCTATTTTCAGATTCCAGAGGACTAATTCTGTGACATATATTTAGGGTAGATAAAAATGGAATGTGGTGTTTAATTCATGCAGTAATATGATTCATATGTGGAACCTACCTACCTACAGGAACCTACCTACCTACCACTAGAAGACATTTTATATCTAAACAGTGTCTCCTAGCATGCCCCTTATTTACTACTACTATTACCCACACTCCATCTATCTCCCAATTTACAGCCTTTTACAACCTTTTCCAGGCAGTCCCAACATCCAACAGGAGCAGTGATGGTGATGTCTGTGCTGATGGAGCGCTGGATGTTGCTGCCGTGACGACGATACAGTCTGTTTTCAGGGGACACCTGGCTCGCTGTGGGCTGGCAACACAGAGGTAAGGTGCAGCTACACAAGGAGATATAGCATAAGAATAAGTGTGTGTGTGGCATATTCAAAACATGGATCATCACATGCATATCAAATATGCAGACAAATTAAAGTGTGTGTGTGTGTGTGTAGCTCATTCTCCTCCATGCCTTCTACTGAGGGAAGCAGTTCAGCCATACAGGAGTTGGGAAGACGAGGAAGTCTCTCTACATGTCCTCCCAGCAAACCAGGTAACTCGGCAAAACTCTGCATTTGCACACGCACAAAACTCCTCATTATTATTATTATTATTATTATTAATAATAATAATAATAAATTGACCATGAGCATGGTTGTAATTTTGGAGCATACCGCAAACTTGCCTCTTAAAACACAAACAAGCACATGAAAAGTATTTTGTGTAATGTGTTCATATGTTGGCTACATTTTTTGATGCAACAATTATTTAAGGGAATACCGTTAGGTTTGAGTATACTGATTCTAATCCCCCTCTTATCTGCACATTCATATCCTGTCACATTTTCGCATGAGGTACTGTGGAATAGTTTGTACTGCAACTTTACTATCCGTGCAGGTTGTTAATCCTGTGGATATTTCTGACAGAGCAGTATGGTGTGACTCTGCCATGGCTGTAGCTCTGCAAGAAGAACAACTTCATATTGGGTCTGAATTATGGACACCCTCGCAGCCCCGTGTCACATTTCAAATTAAACCGTTGAACCTTGAGATATTCCCAGGTGGCCTCTTCCCATCCAATACATAATCTTGTCTTCTGTGATCCCTGTCACAGAGCCCTACCACAGCACCCTGAATAGAACTGGCTTGTTAGGGTGCCCAGGTTGTGTGCATTTCATGTGTGTAAATATGTTTTAGCATATTAAAAGGTGCTGTTTGTAAGATGAAAATAAGAAGAGTGCTGTAAAGAGAGAGAGCAGAAGAGGGCAAGACTTTGAAACTAAACAACCCAAAAAACATCCCCTCCCTCTCTGCTCCCTCCCTCCCTACGTTTTCCGCCATTGAGAAGTGTTGCATTCACACGCCTGTGATTGATAGGCAAGATGGATTCCTCGAACCAACCAGGGAAGAGATGCCCTGATTGGTCAGAAATCTTCCAGGAGTGGTCAGAAATCTTCCAGGAGTGGTCAGAAATCTTCCAGGAGTGGTCAAAAATCTAAATTGACTTGGATTACAGAGGCAGGCACAGTCAACTCAAAGCAGATATTGTGATGCATTTCACTCACTAATAGCTGATGGATGGCTATGGCTCAAAGGATGACTCTTAAATCTTATAGTGAATCTCACTATGGATGTTCCAGTCAACATTCCTAGATAAATGCAGGTTTGGGGGAGTGAGTTTGGCAAGTGTCATTCTGTATTCTGATGAGTTTGGTCATTCTTCTACAGCTAAAGTGGAGCTCCACTGTGAAGCTCACCCACGAGGTGCCATGCCCATTGACTCAGATGACTCCGATGACATCATTGTGTCCCCAACGCGCCCGCTGAGATCCAGAGAGAAAATGCTGTTATAGACTTTGTGTGTATGTGTACATGTATGGGTGCGGGTGCATGCATGTGTGTCTGATTCGATTTAAGTTCACACAGCAATAAGTAGATCTAAGAAGTTTTCTTTCGATTCTAATGTGTTGCGGTGATTCATTTCCAACTGGTTAATTTCTGACCGTAGTGATTCAGCAATACTTAAGAGACATGCAGGTAGGCATAGGTAATCATATTATAAAGCGTTGCAAAAATTGGAAAGAATTCTCTCTGGAATACTGTGATCTCTAACTGCAGGATTTCTCAGTATAACGGTAATAATAGTAGGGCAAAATGTACACGTACACATTTCCAGAGAAAAAGCCAGTTTGAAAATTTACAAATATGCAGAGCCCAACAGCACTTTTTATTTTTGTATGTTATGAATTGTCTCATGTCACTTATTAATGCTGTCTTTGCCAGATTTCTACAATGCACTGCATTTGCATTGTCCATCTGAAAAAGTGCCTGCTGTATCTAACAGCAAATATGGGTTATATATAGTGAGCATTCCAGTGCAAAGGTAGGCTATGTTTTCAAAATACCTGTAGGCCTACACTTGTTTCTGAAAGATCGGATTCCGAGGCAGCCAGACTGATTTCAAGTTTTTGGTGACGTTATTGATTTGTTAAATGTAAATTAAAACATGCTTCGTTGTGCACGCCTGGGTCTTACTACATCGTTATGCATTGTAAATATATAGGCCTACCCTCTAAATCCAGCTGCTGCATTTTCAGCTGTCTACGGATTGACTGCAGAGTAATATGCAGGCTAATCTGCGAATAATATAAGATAATTGTGTAATGGGTCGAGTGAGACATTGTAATAAAGTATATTATTTAAAAAAAACCGCTTTCCCTTCTCTATGCGGTTGTCGCTCTCGAATGCATTGTCCCCGTTATCGGTTGTAACGTGTACTACCGTCTTCTCGACATCAGGGGGTGGCGTTTTTGCGCATTTTGCAAGATCTCGCTCAGCTCTGCAACAGAACAGAGCAGCAGCGCGAGTTGCCGCAAAGGCCACTTTTTTTCCAAGGCGATCGTCTCACGCTCTAAATGCTTCGAAGCGACAGCCGTGGAAGAGCGAAGCCGAAGTGAATTATCGGGCGAGAAGGGAAAATACATAGCAATTAACCGGACTACGAAACGACAAAAATAACAGACGCGCAGGACTCTGCGGGGTGAACGAGTTTAACCATTTATTTTCCGTAGCGTAGCTTTTTTTTATCCAGAGAAAGGAGGAATGCGTCTCGGGTGAAACGTGAACGGATCTGAACGGTAAAACCAACACTTCAATGTTGTTGTCTGTCGCCGACTCGCTCGTTAAAAGTGCGGGCGTGTTGATGCCCAACACGGCTGAGATCTTGCCATATAGCGACGGACCTGGGAAGACAATAGGGGAGCATTACGCCAGGCGGTCTTCCCCAAATAGAAAGCGAGGATTGTCGTCCGCTTAGCTCCAGAAGGTAGGTGTTAACACGGGTCATCCCTCCGCATAGCGCGTTAATGCTCACAGCCTACTCACCCCTTCTCTCTTTATTGGTGTTCTTCCGATGCTTCTGCAAGAATCTGGTCATTTAATGTTTA
>OMKN01022314.1:0-15101 GCA_900302345.1 Melanonus zugmayeri
TTTAACAGAGAGGAGGGAAATGCGTTTGGTGTGTCGCCTATTTGGTGTCTAGACTCTACATATTTTCTGCAGAACATTGATCTGTTTAATTTGAGTGGTTTGTTTTAAGGAATTTGTACCAAGAGGAGGTGCGACTACATAAGTTTGTTCTTTGCATTCTTAACACAAAATGTACAATTATTATTATTATTTGTAATATAATTGTATTTGAGTATGTTCATGGTTTCTCTCGACTACACTGATACCCTTTAAGTCCAATTCGAACAGAGTAGCAAAAGCCAAATCAATCTAGGCTGGATACAAAAAAATACTCTGCGTTGCCACCAATGGTTGACATTGCATGAAGCAATGGGCCTGAGACACCGCAGATCTCTACACTGTGCATCCATCTGAATCACTTCTCCAGTAACATAATGTGCTACTTTATGTTCCATAAAGAGGCCGTTGTATCAGTTGCTATGAATGAAAATGTGTATTGAGTGAGTCTCTTCAAAAAATGTACAACATGCAATAATGGCTGATTATCAACCAATCTTGGCTGAGGTCTGTGTGTGTGTGTGTGTGTCGGGTAATTAGAGCGACCATTCCAACTTCATCGACTCTGTTGACCCCTAAAGGCCGGGGCAGGGGGTCCGGGGACCTTGAACTGTGCAGTGGCTGCGAGTAAAACTTCCAGGAATTTGTTGCATCCGTCTCCTCTTTTGAAGTCAGGCGGACTTGATATAGGCCTGGTAAACACTCCTAAACCCAAAGGATGAATCATACCAACCCTAAATGTACACAGGGTTATTAATGTAGAATAACAAAAACATGCCATGATAATTAGTAGTGATGATACTAAAATAACTTGTTTCCCTGTCTAACGAATGGAGTGATGAGTACATCATGACGTGTACTTCATTTTGCCGTACACATAGTGTGCTGGAGTGAAACTTTGTAGGTGTAGTTGTTTGAGGATACCGATTTCCAGATTTCTTTTTACTCAGTCAACAACTTATTATAAATTAAATGTATCACAGATCATATAAAAAAACAATCCGAAATGTATGTTTTTACCATTTCTGTTACATAAGCAGGTAGCGCTTTAATACAAAGTGACACAGTGCACAACAGGGCACACACTATCAACCATTTCAAATATTGACTTTAACCACAAAGCACACAGATCAATACAAGGGACAAGAGCAACAGGTTATACTTTAAAAGGCACCAGGATGAGTGCTAGTGATGAGCAACTGAATGCCATCAAAAAAACCTTTAGGCCTGGGCTGTCCCATCTCTCCCCACTCGCTGCAAAAGGCTCCGCCACCGCGCTACGACTGGGCCCACCTCCAGGGCCGAGCCAGAGTACCCTCCTCATCATGTGATGCATCGTGTTTGTAAAGCTCCATACACCAGTAGTTTTGTGAGGGGAAAACAGAGCGGGGTGTTGAGTGTCAACGTGCGGTGAGACAACCAGTAGCGCTAGTTTCTGTTGTTCGGATGTGTCCGGTTATTCATGGTGTAATGTTTAGTGTCGCTCCGGCAGTTAACACTGTTACAAAAGGCACTCTGACATGGGATCCGGGATTATCATATGACAAAAGGTCTCCCCTCTGCCAACCTTAACTGTTTTTTGTTTTTGTGGGGATGTTTGGGGGAAGTCTAAAGAATGTTGCGTTGCTATGGCTAAGGCCCTTCTCAAGGAGTGTGACGAATCAGACATGTAATCCCAAATAGGGAATCCCAGAGAGTTGGAAATGAACAAGTAGTACTTGTAATTAGTGTCATTATTGTAAGCAATTGTTATTAGTAAACCACATGCACATAAAAGTGAAAAAAAAATTAGTTGGGAAGTTCATAAATACCTAGAGAATCATAGATTGAGCTTTAACATCCAGCTTAAATATATATTTTTTTAACACTTGCGAATAATAATAAAAAGGTGACGGTGAGTAAATGGTGAGAGTAAAATGCATCATGAGGCTAAGGGCTTGTTTTGTTTTTGACGTTATTTCTGAGATGAAGATTTATTTTGAAGCGTAAGCATCAAAATAAATCTATTTGAAAAATAACTAAGCGGCTGAAATCTCATCAATGACATAATTGTGTAACAATGTTTGATGCAGATCATTTAAATACCACATTTGACCACAAGTGGCAGTAAAGAACATACAAAGTTGACCGGCAGAAAACTAATTTCAAAACATCATGAAACCTCAAGACGGACAACCCAATCCACCTCTACAATAACTAACAAAAATACCTAAACATACACCTAAACAACCCATACCTCCTATAATTGCAAATACGAAACAGAATTGTATTATTTTATTATGATTTATTATGAGCTGTGATACCCATCTGTATGCATAAGTGCTGTTGCAATGTGAGCTGTCAATCACATCAGGAATGATTGACAGGTGGGCTAGCGAGATGGTTAACAGTGCTGGCAGGGGCAGACAGCCCCCGGCTTCCCTCGATAGGCAGAAAGCTGCCCGGAGCTCAGCAGGATCCCCAACAAAGCCCACCTATAACGGCCCTGGGGCACGCATGCCATGCAGCTCAATGGAAAACACTGCAGATAACATTCTAACAGCCTGAAGCCATCCGCTGTTGACTCCCAGCATTAAATCCCCATATTTACTTTTGAGGAGAGCCAAGTTGTGAGTAAACCACAAGCTGTTATGATAAAGCTTTGTCTTCCTCATCCTGGTCTAAAATAACTATTATTAGGCCGGCTATTATTCCCTGTTATCGGTAGCAGTATTTTAAGAGCAATATTTCTCTTATCACTAATCCTAATTGCTCCCACCCATGGTGGTGTTATCCAGGGCTGTATCGTCACCTAAGGCTGTAATACAATAAGTGGATGAGTCACACACACACACACACAGGTTGCATTAAACTACATGTATTATATGATGCAGGATATTGTTTGACACCCACTGATTCTGATGCTGTATTCTCACTGTTTGACAACAGCTAAGTGGCCTGGGCGGGGTGGCAGCCTGATGAGATGGATACAAACGACACACGCCACTCACCTCACCCGATTTGGTGTGTGTGTGTACTTTTTTTTTGCAGAATCAAAGTTACACCAGAATATAAAAAGGGACCATCCAACAGTATACGTGGAGACTAGGTCACTCCGACACTTGAACTAGACACTGAAGATTGTCTTAGCAATGGACCATAGATAATTGCTTCAAAAGGGTTGCGTGGTTGTCGTTGTTTTGCTGTGTAAAACCCCACATGCTGGCCTGAATACATTATGCACGCTTCCGTCATGCCTGCAACAATCCATTGATTGGTATCGCTTTCATCAGCGTGGCGCGAGGAGACCAGTATGTTTCCACTAGCCGAGCATTCGTTGACCCCAAAACAATCTGCCTTGGGAACAGGTTTTTCCTCTACTGCCGGCTCTGCAAACGACAACAAAAGGGCCCAGACTGCATGTACCTTTAGACTCAACTATATCCTCAACCCGCCAATCAATGGCTGCCTCCCTTCACAACAAGAGGCTGGGATCATGAAAGCCAAATATATCCCAGTGTACACATATAGGAGATTTCTGTTTAAGTCTACTGATAATCCACCTATAGCATATTGTATGGGGACGCGGGAATGACATTCCCAGAAGGAAACAATGACACTTTAAATCAAGTAATCCCTCGTACCCTATGGCATGGCATATCCAGCTGCTAGAAATTCACATATCAAAGCAAAAATGTTGCTGTGCCCGCCATTTAAAAGTTAGCCAAGTGCACCAATCCGTGAGGGACAGCGCTTTAATACAGACATAGGGGACAGGTGATAGCACTGTCTCCTATGGGTGTGTGTGTGTGTGTGTGTGTGTGCATGTGGGAGGCCCTGCGATCGTGACGCTCCTGTATGGGAAGCCATTATTGAGAAGAGCAGGACCAAGAGGGGAAGGGAGGGCTGCTGGCTTCTTCTCACTGGGTGTCGTGGTTTACATTAGCACACGGCTGGCTTGAATTTCGGGTGGATTAAAGTTCAGGATGTACAGTATATGCTTGCAATAATTTAATATCGTTTATCATCCGCAAGTGGTATTGTGTTGGTCATGAAATAAAAGATATGGAAATATCATGATAACCAGTTTTGCAGTCTAAATGAAATGTTCTGAAAAGATATGACCTTAACACTGATTACAAAAAATAAAGACATTTGAAAAGAGAAAGAAAGAAAGAAAGATAGTGAGAGGGAATTAATGGATTGACATGAGATTGTGTCAAAATGATCACACATGCATATATATACATACATCTCCCACTGACATCAAACCCACACGCTGCATGAATGAATGCAGCCTCTTTTTTTGTATTCTGTTTCACACACATAATGAAGGCACTTCAATACACAACAGCAGTGAAACCTCCTCCTCCTCCTCCATGAGTCTAGCTTTATCTTCATCTGTCTGTCATCTGAGTGGGCAGCGTTCCAGATCTCCAGAGAGGAGCTGAGAAACAGGGAGATCTACGGAAACCATCACCGCTAGCGTTGGCCTGGTGGGGGAAACAAGAGGCCAGAACTAATCTAAAGGGTGCCTTTGTGAGGATGGGATCGTGACTAAGGGGGAGAATAAAAAAATAAAAAAAAGAATGGGAGGGAAGGGAAGAAGGAGGCGAAGAAGGGAGTGGAGGGGAGGGGTAAGAGAGTGTGAGAAAAATGGAAAAGAAAGCAAAAGAGAAACCAGATAGCCAGACATTTAGTTTTTTTTGCAGCCAGGTCATCAGCTCCAAACTCTAGTCAACACTCTGGGTTCACAGTTTTCCCCTCATCACTACAGTAAACTCCACAGACACCAACCACCCCCCTCACAAGATCCCTTGAGATCCCTCACAAAGATCCCTTTTGTCCCAGCCATCATCCGCCTCACCATGTCAGACCTCGTCCTGTTTGGTCCATCTCCTCAGGGAAAAACACAAATAATAATACAAAAACACAAGGCCAGAAAACAGACTAGACCCAGAGAAGAAGGGCCCAGTCTTGGACTTTGTGACACCAGGAGCCACTGAGTGTGCATGTATGCATGTGTGCGTCTGCGTGTGCATGTGCGTGTGTGTGTGTGGTTGTGTTTGTATATGTGTGCATGAGTGTGAGTGTGTACGTGTGAGTGTGGTTCCCAGTGACAAAGAGACAGCCTGGAATACGGTCTCACAGTAATCACAGAAGCATGAGTTGCAGTGAGGAGCCAGACAGATGCCTCTTGTATAATGGCAGTCAAGTCATGTAAGGAAAAAAAAACAACCAAAAACCAAAACAAAACAACTGCGGATGACACAACGGAAAAATGATCCTCTGGATTTTGGAACATGGTCCAGCTCTCTGTAATATATGGGACATTTATAGGAACTCCGGTTGAGTTCTGTTGACATCATAAAACATGTTTTAACATACCAGACCCAAACAGTGTCTTTACTTAAAAACTACAGTAACAGCAGAGCTAGCCCTGAGTTGGAGATTGGAGAGTGTGTGGAGGCCTCTAGTCTTCTGTGGTTCAAGACCTGCATCATATTATTAATTGTTATTGAGGGATGGACTATATTGTATTGTTAACGTCACTGAGTCAAATGCCCTAGGGGAGGGGATAAAGGACCGGAAATGGACTGACAATACTGGGACAGTATTTCCACCAGCCAGTCAGCCAGAACCAAAGTCTCTAGAATGTGGACTGGGCACGGGGCCCATGTGCCTACAGTCAGCTGTCGAAGGCCATTGGCACGAGACGCTGAAGCTTTTCAGAACACTAGTGCTATGTCAATATTGGCTCTTTCCGAGTAGCGCCACAACCATCCGGCTGCTTAATGGTAATAATACGCCAATAACATGTCACTTCTGAAACAGCACTGACTGTTGCACTTGGCTTTTTAACTGTTGAACATTTTCTCATGACGCTTGTTTTAGTGTCTTCGGAACAAGAATAAAATGTCCATAAATTAGGCTACGATGTGACGGCAGTTTTACGTTTGTGTATTTTACAAAAGTGCATTATTGCTGAGATTAAGGTTTGATTAAAAACATATAAATATATAAGGCTATGCTATGTAGCATTGCATTGCACTTTGGGTTATAAACTAGTGATCATCTTGTTCTTTTTTGCTTCAATCCATTTCACTACCCCAGTACACAACTCCACCCATTTTCAAATAAACACAATAGCCTTCTTGTTTTAGGGAATTTAGGTCTGAATGGCACTGTGCTACATTATCATGATATTCCACAATACAGCCAAACGGGCTCATTCAACACAGATGACCTCCCACAATCCCTAACAGACTTGCTGCTGGCTGCTCTGCAGCATGAAAACATGGGCTCATTAACGAGCTCATCTGAAAACCTGCCAACATTTACAGTACCCGTCTACTTTTAGTATGGCACCTTTGACATGCAAAAGGAATCTTTACAATGTTTGTCCTATATCGATACTAAAAGTAGGGTATGTCACATGAAGAATAGTGGTGGAGACAGCTGTGGTGTTTATAATAGGGGACACTGTAAAGTGAGTTAGGAGAGGACGTTTTCCCAGCAAAAAAATAAATAATGCTCTATTTAACAGCAACAGGCATCCAATAATATGTCACCATCGAGGATGAATTACAAACATTGAAGGAAATATTAAGGGCAAGATATCAAAAGGCTAGTCCCTGCAACCACATTGTGGCTTTTCTGTGATTCAATTGGTGTACTAATAACTGGGCATTCCCACCAACACCTACCTGTTTGAAAAGGAACTTGTCTTCTTGGTTGCGTTGCCAGGAAGTAACCACATGTATGGTGGACAGCACCACACCACTCAGCACCGCCGCCCGCATCCTGACCGGCAGCAGCGTGTAGATGATATAGATGAAAAACACTGTCCACCAAATGCCCTCCGAGGCGCTACGCGGCGCCACCACCAACACGCCAAACACCTGCACCACAACCAGCACTCCTATGACCAGGTAGCTCACAATCCACATGTAGTCCTGGTGGAAGCCATTGCGGTTGCACACCACCATCATGGCCAGGAAGAGGGCCATGGCAACGGACAGCACCGAAACGTAGGCCGGGTCGGCCGTGTCGGCCGAGTCATGGATGCAGTGGAAGGCCAGCATGATGCCGCACACCACCACCAGCACACCCATCAGCATGGTCAAGGAGCTCTGGTTGAGCCGGAAGAAGTAGCGCTGATACAGGCGCTCCAGCTTGACCGACTGGAACTTCTTGGACTGGAAGACCCACAGGAAGCGCCGGCAGCACTCTGCAGCGCTCACCACCTTGCAGCCCTCGGGCGCCGGCTCCCCCAGCTGCTCCTCCTCCTTCCTGGCCTTCAGATCCGCATCCTCGAAGCCCAGGTCCACCGCCTTGAGGCCCAGGTCCCCGCCGCCGCCGGGCCGCTTCCCGTAGTGGTCTTCCTGCCAGACGCACCGCACGCCAAAGTTGCTGCCACTGGCGCCCGCTCCGCAGTGGTAGTGCTGGGGGGCGGCGCGGGGGGGCGAGTCAGGCTCCTCGGAGTCCCGCAGGCAGCTCATGTAGCGGGGGTTGCACAGCGACGAGTTGTCCTTCCTCTTCTTGCCATTGCGCTCCCCCCACGCCGTCTTCCGGTCATCCACTTGGGGTGAAAAGACACCCCTGGCCCACGACATCCTAGCAGGGGCAGAGCATGCAGATAAAACACTGACAAGCTAATGAGATAAACCATTGTAAAACATTAATATTCCAGTTGCAGATTATAAAATACACATAAATGTGTCCACTCACCTGCGTGGCCTTGTATACGTGTTGCAGAGCTCCTTTCGGCCAGGCCACTCATTTATCCAAGTAAGCACACACCATTGGTTCAGTCAAGGTAGAGTCACTGGAGGTGTGAGTCTTACGCAGCCCCCTATTGTAAAACAACAGGCAGGCACAATGTTAGCTTTTTAAATTGTGCTGTCCTGGGGACACACAGCACAATACACGCCACAATACACGCCATATTGTGCTGGAGGCAAAGCCATCAGCACAACAGTTATTCTTGCTGAAGAACCCAAAGGATAGCGAAGTACTGAAACAATTCCAAGTCTGTTGCGAAATAGTATGCGTGTGTGTGTGTGTGTGTGTGTGTTTACGCACACATGGATAATCTGACACATTGTTTCCAGTGGAAGTAATTAGAAATAATTTACAGCAAATTGAATGCACGTTTGTTTTGTAATTCCTAAACCCCCTCTTTCTCCTGTTCTCCAGAGCAGACTCACAACATTTCCATGGAAACAACTGGATGTTTTGTTTACAAAATACTAGAGTGGAAAAGAACAATGTAGCCTACTACATGTATTGCCACAAGGGGCGGGTGCCAATAGTCCATTTTGTCATCAACCACTGCAAAGTTGAATAAAGTCCAAATTAACCCAACTCATCAACTGATTAAACACTTTTCTTGTGGACCGGTGAACAGGCTTGTTCTTGGTTGACGGTGCTCAGCTCTAACTCTATCACTGCAATTGCTCCATTACGGCCTCGAGTGGGCCGGTTTGGTGTGCTCAATTTGACAACAAAGACGTACCGAGTGGGTACCATCAGAGATCAAGAGCTCTCCAGTCCAGATTAAATGATCCATGCTTCCCCCATTAGCTTTGATGACTCAGAGACTGGCTTCTGGCTGCACATGTCAAGGACACTACTAACCTCTAAACTTAATAAACAAATCTCTGCTAGGCCTGCCAGGCTCAGAGGACAGCAAGGAGAGGACACATGAAACATACACATGCTGGGACACCTTCAAAAGCAGCTGCAGCCCAGGATGTAGATATAATAATAATAATAATAATAATACTTTAATTCGACCAGCTCAACAAGCAAAAAGGAAACATTGAAGATAATGCTAAATACAATTATGTTTGTGTGATTGATGTGAATAGCTTATGAATAGGCCTACACGAGAACAATTTACTAATACATGGGTTTTGAGTCATTTAGAAACGTTGCATCCCTGCAAATAATGCACAATAAATGACACTGTGGGTCCAATTAGGCCTTGTCAAATTAACTTATGATAACAGCAAATGGCATAACAGTTCCTCAGCTATCCACATAAATGATACCAGGGTCATGTTAATGTATAGAGCCTCCACAGTATGGATTGTAGAGAATGTTATGCGCATACTGTCTGTGAGAATATTGTCTACCGCTGTTGCGTTTACGACAGTTCAGATAGCCGCATGCGGCTCTTATGTAATAAAAACGGTGTAACCTGTGTATGTATCTATCATGGGATATGATGCTACATGCATGAGCGACCGAATGTACTCGGCTGACACATAAAATACATAAAATATTATTGCAGACATTGCCGATGCCCTCAATTACTAATCACTAGCGTATAACACAATTCTTAATATAGCAGTTCATTATCATCCTTAATGGTATGGAAAAGATATATTTATAGCAATGCAACTGTGCTTGTAGACCCTTTGGGATCACCCATTACATAACAGGACACTACGATACACTAGCCCATATAAACAGCAAGCAATGGTACATGATGCATTGTATCGTAGGCCTATTGCAAAAAACGACATTGCTTGTCTACAGTTATACTCATTTGAAAGAAATGTTGGCCTATATTCAGGCTATTCAACATGTTTCACCATTTGCCACTCCAATAGGCTGACTAAGTTACCCGCAAAACATTCCGTTACATGAGCCAACTTAGCGTTACATCTTGTCTTGAAGCGTTTTAATTGCCCGGACTGTGCGACTGTACAGCGCACAGATCTCGTCTGCACATATTCGCATTTTACATCAACATAAACGTGATAATGGGGCAGTATGGTCGGGAAACACCATCATGTTTCTCAGTGAAAAAGAAAGCCGATAACGTGGGCCGCAATGTCAACGGGGAGAACTGCAAAACAGTCGAGAACAGTGTTACTAACGGCGACACATGGAGGCCTAATTGCCTTATAAAAAAGCAAATGAATCGGCTGCGTCTGCAGAACAAACAGGCTGCAGCCCAGCAGGGTCCTGCAGAACACTTGAACACATCGCTCAGTGGACATGTAGCACCGGTCAGCTGCTCACGTTGACTTGACTGTCTTGTGAGCCTCTGCCAGTTTAGGCGACATGCTCGAAATTCACATTGTAACCAAACGTCTCCAAAACACCCGGGGTAAACGTCGGAAAGCGCGTGTACTCACCACAGACCCGCTCTTAACAGGAGTATCGGCGCGCCGGACGAATGTCGCTCCACCGCCGGCCGTGGGACTGTATCTGTATGTTATTATGACGGATGTCAGCGGGTCTACGACGCTCCTATGAAGGGGAAAACAGCACGTTTGGCCGAACAACCTTCACCCGCGCCGAGCTCTTCCAGAGCAGCGCTACATTCCTGCCGCCTCGACCTCGACTCCCTCCCCGTTCACACGGAGCTGCGCTTCTCCCCCTAGAGGCCGCCTTTATACGAGAGTGCGTTTGCGCGCGCGATGACTGCGCGTGTGCGTGTTATATGCGCGCGTGCGCGTCATATGTGCGCGTGTTTACGGGCATGCACGACACGCATTCGTTATCGTGCTACGTCCTTGCAAATCAGAGGAATTAAAATGACACCGTGATATTCTTCTTAACATATTCAACAAACTAAGCCAACGATTTATCAGTTACAACTGACATGTTTATGTGATGACGTGACGTTACGTTGTACGTGCACTGCTGCTGGCAGACATAATAGTTCAACCAATAATATCATAACATGTTTCCGCTCTCGCATATTAAAGCCTGCAGCGGCTGGAACACACAGCTGGCCAGTGTGTTGTGTCACTTTTGCACGTAGCCCATCAAATCCCATTCCATATTAGTTTGACTTATAAATAGAGTTAATATCCTGTTTACTTGGAAATACGTCATGTATTCTCTGAATGCCATTTCATATTGTGTATAACTTTGGTAAATTGGCATCAACAAAAAAAACAACTAAAAACGTTTCAAATGTTTTTAAATGTGAGTTACAAACAGTGTTCTACTACCATCTACTGGTGATAATTCTGTTGCATCCTTATGCAGAGGTCGAAATGAAATTCAATTGGTTTAAGCTAAAAAAAATAATAATGAAGATACATTTTATGTTTGCCATACACTGCTAATGAGCTAAAGACAAACGTATCATATTTATATCATATCATATCTATGTCATATATACAATTATGATTATGATAACATATGACATTATATTACATATATAGCCTATATTAAATCACATATACTATATAACATCTGAAGTGCACACATTGCTACTTAGTAACAGTATCAGTCATCTGAGCAGTGATAAACTTGAATAGCATATCAATAGTATATATTTGCACAGTAACAAATTCCAAGCATTCATTCTTAAGCAATGCTTTTGTTTTACTTGCAACTCTGCATTGACATAACAATACTGATAACATGGGGACATATCTTTTTTTAACACAAAATAGTTTCAAAATGGTGACCTTTGTAATGTACGTGTGTGTGTCGGAATGAGCTTAAACGTTTAGTTTGGTGTGTGCCAGTCCAAAGGTCCCCTGCTGCCAGATAGGATATGGAGGCATTGACAGGTTTGCACTTTAGGTCTCCTTTATATTTGCTGTTGCACACAAAACCCTTTCTATGGTGACATTGGCTTGTTGGAGGAACTACTTGTCAGGGGCTGCTCTGCTCTATTGAAATCAATAGAGAGAGACTCAAGAGAGACTGGTGGTTGGCTGACAGCCTTGTAGAGGACAGCTCCCATGTCTTGAACACAGAGTACCAGCTCTTACCCTCAGGCAGGAGGTCCAGGGTCGCCACATAGGAGGAAAAGGGACAAGCAGTCCTTTATCCCAGAGTCCATTAGATTAATAAATGAAAGGCCAAAATAGGTGATGTTTTTAGCTGTTGTTTTATCCTGTACTGGGGGAGGGGAAACTATTTTTGCCTTTTTGTCTAACTATGGCACTTGTGACGCAGGACAATTTTGTGAACAAATCAGACAATAAAGTGATATTGTATCTTATCTTATCTTAATAATTCTATAAATCAACCATTGTGGACATTGTAGCATGGTCCACAGAGATAATAATACTAATAATAATAATAGTACTGTAATAATAATAATAATAATAATAATAATAATTCATTGATATAGCACTTTTCAAGACACCCAAAGCACTACATACTGAGTGTGTGTGTGTGTGGGGGGGGGGGGGTGTCACGCCTCATCCACTACCAGTGTGTAGCACTCCAGTAGTGGATGAGCGCTTCCAGTCCTCTGTTCCCTTCATTTCTTTTTGTCAGTTGTCAAACTACTTTGTTTGTATCTCTATCAGTCCTCCTCAGGATCAACTCACTAGCAGTCTCTTTCCTAGCCTGTAATGCCTCCTCTTCTGCTCTGTGGGGAGCCATAGAGTATAGTGGGTAGGGTATAGGATGTTTGCCTCACCGCCGAAAGGTTCTGGGTTCAAACCCCAATATTCGCCGTCCACCTGTAGGCATCCCATAGCAAGATGCCTAACCCGTACCCACTCATTAATGAGCTGCAAAATTTACAGTGAGTCGTTAAAAGTGTAAAAGCTCTGATAAAACATTCAATAGAAAATAGTTGTGCCATTAGAGTCATCCTTTGTCAAGGCAAGCAGAAGGACATTATCCACAGACTCAAATTGTGTCTTCTTCATATGTATATATGCTTCGGCCCGGTCATTCCAGGTCATCTTTGTCCTTCTAAAGATGAAAATACCTAAACAGAGAGTATCCTGATGTTGTACAAGTGAAGATCCAATTGCTTGTCATTACATTCATGGTCTCTGTGAGGGGATAGAGTCTCTGGTTTGGTTCAAAGTCCCCAAGTCATCCAAGTTGAGTTATTTGAGTTTCCAAAGGACCACGGCACAATAGGACTTTGTCAGCGGCATTTCCATTGGCTATCTCTATACTGGTTGGTCGTATAGAACCCATCTTCTGCAGCACTGGGATCTTAGATTGTGATTAATGAAGATCATAATTGATTTGATCATAATCTTGTCTTGTACTTTTCTTTCATCTTTGTCAACCTTAGAAGCATTCTGATTGGCTGATAGAAGCTGTTCCCGTCATGCATGAATTGCTGAAGAACTGGGATCCAAACACACAGATCATTGTCAGACTCCTAACCTGGCCTCTAATGGTTTGTAAGGTTTATCCATTGGTATTTGATTCATTTGGTGGTATGGTGCCACTGACATTGTATTTGACTGACTGCAAACTCTACAAACCACATAATAACATCCTGTCTTATGTAGACCTATACATCATACATGCAAAATATCACACAAAGAAGCTTATTACACGGCAAAGGGGACGCATCAGGGATATACAAATATAAATTATATTTAAAATGTAACAGCTTCGGTAACAAAACAAATAATTAATACAAGTAAAAAGTAAAACAATAATACATTAAATAATAAATAGACTTCTATTATGCTGCTAGTATAATATTGTTAATAATTAGGCTAATAATGAACACTATTTATAAAATAAACGTATAGGCCTAATTTATGCAAACTAGAACAGGGTCTTCATTACGAAAGGCTCTGAACACATATGTAGTACAGTATAGGTGACGCTATGTCATGCGGTCCATGGGATGACCCGATGACCTTATAACAGAGCATGGTGTGTATTGTGTCGTCCTCCATCTCTCCACTAGGCGCCGCTCAACGACCCCGACCCCCGAGCTCCCTCACTCTTCTATAGCTGACGTCATTTACTGTATTTGCATGCTTGATTATTCATTAATCATCGATTAAAAAGTATGTATGTAGGCCTATTACATTCACACCGTTAGAAAAACAATAGCTATATATAGCTATTGTTATATATAGGCTATATATAGCCTATATAGCTTTTTTCAGGTTTAATTAACTTGTATCTATCTCTGAATCAAAACAGGTTGAATTCCTTTGGCTCTATCGTCCACCCAGTTTATCATAATTGAATAGGCCTACATTAAGAGCCTACATATTACTTTCACAACATTACAAAGACAATATAGGCTATAGCCCTAACGCTATAGCTACCTTAGCGTTCAATAAACATAGGTTATATAGGGCCTAGATATTTACACAGAATTGTATTGGCAATTCCGACAGACCATATGACATTTAAGTTACAAATGCTTACGGTCATAGCCTTCTGCTGATTATAAGCAAAAACCATTGTAATCTATTCGACTATCTCTCTATCTCTCGATGTCTCATTCCTGTGCGTTGGGGAGAGGGGAGGAGAGATCTGTTCTTGTCTTCTCGACATTGGCATTACCTGACTTTAGTGGTCGATAGCACCGTGAAAATGGACAGTGAGCAGGATGCGATCCAGCCGAAGTGCTAAATCAGTGAAAACCGAGATGACACACACGCACACACACCCACACACACACACACACACACACACACACACACACGCACACACACGCACACACGCACACACACACACACACACACACACACACAGATGTGCACACAAACATGCACACAAGCACACACACTTACACACACAGACGTGCACATGCATTGACACATACAGGGCCTGAATACGTAAACATGCAAACACACACACACACACACACACACACACGCACACACGCACACACACACACACGCGCGCACACACATGCACACACACAGACGTGCACATGCATTGACACATACAGGGCCTGAACACGTAAACATGCAAACACACACACACACATACACACAAACACCGGCAAGAACAAACACATTTATGTAAGTGTGTGCATATGGGATTCATAAACTCGTACACAAACACACGCACACACACACGCACACACCTCACTCAGCTTCTGGAAAGCGTCCACTTGTCCAAACAGTGATGATATTCTATATCACTGGATGAGGGCTGTTGTCTAGAAAGGGCATCGATCTTCTAGTGACACCTAGTGGACGCTTCCTGCAAACGCAGGTTGGAGGTTTGTGTGTGTGCCCTGTAGTGCATGCATCTGAAGGCTAGTATGCAAGTGAAGGTACATTGGTTTAGTGGTATTTTATGCATTTGCATATGTTAATGTCAAATCTGCAGTGATGGAAAAAAAACCTCTGTAATTCACGTACGTTTGGCAG
>OMKN01022314.1:15121-25743 GCA_900302345.1 Melanonus zugmayeri
ACACAAATGAGAACCTCTTCAATGCTTATATCATATGTATATATAGCATACCTTATAGTAGGCCTACCTACAATTCCTGTGTTTCCCAACAGTAAATCCAACGGAAATCCAAACCAAATGTCTCAGGTAATGAAACAGATGGAGGGAGATTTAAAGCAGTATAGTATTGTGTGTATGATTATGATATTTCGGATTATTCCGATGATTATTCTGATGATGATTAGGCTATTGATATTACGATTATTCAGATAATTGTGATTATTATTGTTATTATTCATATTCACATTCACATTAATATTAATATTCATATTCAATACTTCATGTCATCAACAAATAAAAACAACTAAACAAAGCCACCTAAAACCATGAGACAAGGCGAACAGTGCTGGTCTTGCACTATTTCAAAGAAAGAGGCGATGTATCCATTCGTGTCGGGGCTTTGTGTCTCGTATAGGCATTGATCAGCCACACATGAATACACATCAGGCTCTATACCACCGAGCAGGCGGAATCTCGTGCTGTTTAACATCCGACGTCTCGACTCCAGCCGACTCTTCAGACGAGGTGGGCGTGGCCTACCCCAGCCTCGTTGACGTCATCAAACTGTGGCTTCTTCCCAGAAGTTGGGCTTGGATGACGGATATTTCTGTTAATTGCGGATGTCCTTGACCAATTCCAGCGTATTTCTGCTTAACGAGGTTGGTTCAGTTTCACTTGTTATTTGAAGGCTGGTCGAGGGCTTTTGTGACGGGAATAGGTTATTTGTTTTGCAGTGCAACACAATGTAAAATCAGAGAGTGCAAGGTGTTATAACCGGCTGCCGATTAGCGGTATACGTCATTTATGGTCCATAGAGCTGCTGCTGCTATAATTAATTTAGTCATCCCGATTCACGTCAGAGCAACAGATCACACATGTTTTGCTTGTCTGCTTGTATTTCTGCCTGTCATTGTGTTCTTGGTGCTGTGGTTTTTACAATGAGGATTATGCTCTGAACGTTGAGATGCTGCCCTATTGGTAAAATCACTAGCTGACAAAATGACTATTTGAAAGTTTTGATGAGACAATACAAATATCTTATACAGTTAAACTATGTTTATAACTATATTGTTATCTATTGTTATTGTTATTTAACTTTAGCCTACAGCTTTAATGCCCTGTTCATTTCTGTTACAAACTAGTAGGCCTATATCGTTGCAATCCGTTCTGATACAACCTATCCCTCAGAAAAAGAATAATGATATACTTTTCATATCAATCTGAATAGAAGTTTAAGCAGATGAACCCTACAACAAGACCAGTAATTAATAAATATCCCAAGATGAATGTCTATGAGTATGACAGAACTATGTCATGCGCCTGTTGAAATATGTCAAACCACATTTGTTTGACAGAAATGCCAGAAGAGACAAACGTTGTATTTTGTGGTGCTCTAGCTAATACTAGCTAATATGGTTACGTTTAGGTGTTGTTTAGAGATGCATGGTTAAGTTTAAAACGTCCCTCTCTGCTCCGTCCCTCCCTACGTTTCTCTGCCATTGAGAACTATTGGATTTCACGCACCTGTGATTGACAGGCAAGATGGATTCCCCGAACCAATCATGGCAGAGATGCCCTGATTGGTCAGGATGGAATGGACTGTGACATTCTCACAGTGCATTCTACTCACTAATGGCTGACGGATGGCTATGCCATTTCTAACCAATTACACTCAAATAATAGTGCTTAAATATTACCTACAGCACCGTTAAGGGTGTTCATCTGGGCAGCGTTACCAGGCTGGTTCTGGCTGTGTTCTGTCTCTGGCTGAAATGAAGAACACAAGCTCTATTCAGTTGGCTGCTGCAATTTTGATATGATTAGCGACACAGCTCTCGAATATAAACTCAAGTCACATGAAATGATAATAGTTTTGAGGGTGGAAACTATCATAAATAGCATTTGCATTGCCATACCAAACATACTTGTTAGAAGTTAAATCACATAATATAAACAAAAACTAGTGTAACTTTCCTCAAATACTTGCCTTTGAACACAACACATTATTTTCTACAGTGATTTAATCTGACAAATAGTTTTGCTACTACCATCCAAACCCGTTAACAGTAAAAATGCAACAAAAAAAGGAGGAGCTGATAGTTTCTGATAGTAACGGTTATATTTCAGCTAATTTCAGTTGTTTCACTTTTGTTGTTATATGTTGTTTACTTTTGCTTATGTTCCTTGTAACTCAAAACATTATGACACATCTCTTGTAACAAACCACCCCCAAACATGTTTTTCTTATATTTTATGAATGTCTGGATGATTTATTAAAATCACTTGGGCGCCGAATGTATGTAATTCTGTAAACATGCACTAATCTAGCCAGCAGCTGGAGCACCAGAGAGTATCTTCCTACCACATTTCTTGTAGAAAATAGGCCCAACATTCCCTTCACCCCCAACAACTCCCTGTTTGTCTCTTGAAGTGCAAACTTCAAACAAGGATGAGCCCTGTGTTCAAACGCAGGCAGTACCTGCATATCTGACTCCATCCGCCGCACAGTATAGCAGTCAGTGTTTTTTGTTGTTGTAAGAATTTGGCAGCAGCCAGGTGGCTTGTGCCTCTGCTCTCTGAAGTCAAGCAAGTACAGCAAGCCCACTGCCTTAAAATATCCCCCTCATCCATAATGCACCAGCAGCAGCTCCCACCACACACACGCTTCATATGGGACAGGCTGACGACATCTGCACTCAATGGTTGGGTGCAGTTCAATGCGTTCTTCTCCCACTCCTTCTCTCATTCTCTCTCCATTTTTTCTCTTCATCTCCATCTCTTTTCTCCATCTCCACCTCTCTCTCTTCATTTCCTTCTCTTTCTCTCATCTCAACCACTCTTTTTATTTTTTTCTCTTCACCTCCATCTCTTTTCTCCATCTCCACCGCTCTCTATTTATTTCTCTTTCTCTCCATCTCTTTTCTCCATCTCCACCACCCTCTTTTTATTTTGTTCTCTTTCTCTCCATCTCTCTCTATCTCATTTTCTTTCTCTCCATCTCTCGCTCTCACTCTCTATCTGTGTGTTACATACGCACAAGGTCAATTTCATATTTTGGATAATCCACACAAATATACACACAATAAAGCATTCATTAATTAATGTATTACTAACCCTAACAAAAACAACTGCAGAAGTACGTATGAACAATTATGATTTAGGTTATTACAGTTGTTTGTCAGAAGTAGGCTTTTGAAATTACAAAAAAGATAAATTATGATTAACAGTTTTATTCTACAGAAATCACAAACGCGCACATGCACACACACACACACACACACACACACACACACAGGGGGCTGTCAGGGTACAGCCAGTCGTGACAACCAGAGAACATAAGCTCTTCACTGGGGAGCGCCCTTCACATGTCAGGGAGGGAGACACCTAGCATGGCTCTGTGTTCCCCCAGCACCACAGAACCACAGAACCGCAGAAGCACACGTTGCCTTGTCTCGACAAAACTTTTGACTTTTGGACACAAAGATCAGCAGGGGGTAGAGGAAAGGGGTCTGAATGTGCTATGAGTGCTTCCGAGAAAGAGGCAAGCAATAGCGTAGAATAGTTGAATAGTCGAATCAACTTTCTGAGTCGACTCAGATTCTCTCAGTCAAACAATCCAAAAATTATAATGCATTATAATAACCAAATCAAACAGGTCACAGAGGCTGCTGTAGGCAAGATTTCAGAATTGGAAAGAGAGCAGAAGAAATTACATTCAAATGATAGCTCTTAGATCATATAGGCGTGTTATAGATCTTGCCTATAGCATCTTTTAATAGGCCTACATCAATTGCATTAGGCTTACATATTAACCATGGGTAAGAGAAAATAATAATTATTAAGAGAACTAATGATTCATGAGGAGACGTATTTCATGTTGTGGATCTAATGAGATCTACAACTAAAAACTGATTGGCGAACACTCTACAACTGTAAAAAAAGAAAAGAAAAGAAGAAAGTCTGTCAAATGAGCTGTGCATGTTTCCTCTATAGTCACACTCGGTAATAAAGTGATCTTCAGCAGGGAACAAATGGGACGATCTGTGGTCCAAGTCTAGCAGCCTTAACTGAAAACTGAAATGCCGACCACCGAGTCTGCCTTTCACTTCCCCGCTTTAGATTGCTTTATTGTATTATATTAATTATGGTGTATTATATTAGCCTATATTATAGTATATAATATAAGGCTAATAGAAGCCTATATTGAATGCAGATGCTGACATGAACGGACATTGTCGTTTATTAGGCTCCTCACCTATAATATTGCAAAACTATGCATTAGCCTATGATTGAATTAAGTATTAGTATTCATGTTGTGTATGCCACACACAGGCATTTCAAACTAAAACAAATCAAAAGTATGTTGAGGCTTTGATGTCCCTGACTGTTGCCCTTCCGTTCCTATAATCTGGGATTTGATGCTTGATTTATGTTCATTATGATTTATGTAAAAATAGAAACGAGCAAGGCTACATTTAGACTGCTTGATGCTAATGTTTGGCTCCTTTTACCCGCACACTGTTTTACCCACCACCATCTTGTCTATTTCCTTTATTTGAATACCTTCTACAATTAGAAGTTGCTAGAATAGCTAGAAGTTTCAACTACCAAAATCAATCTTAAAAAGGCTTGGCATTTTTCTTCCTCGACGAGGCAATGCTGTGAAACAACAACCTCAATTGCGTATTGACCCATAACCGCGCCTCTGGCTGCACATAATGCAGCCGTGAAGACAAACTTTGAGTGCATTATAGCTGAGTAAGCTGATGCGAGGTCCTGCTGGACCGAGTGAGAGGTGAGAGATGAAGAGAGAAGCGCAGGAAGAGAAAAGAGGGAAGAGAGAGAGAAGAGGCGGGGGGAGAGAGTGCAGGACAGAGAGAGAACCTCAATGATGTAGGAGAGGGCTGTGTACTGAGAGAGAGAAAGAGAGGGAGAGGGAGAGAGAGAGAGGGGGGGATAGACTGCTTACAAGCGCGCTACAGTACACTTCAGTATTACCCAGGAGAGAGAGAGAGCACATCATGACTGACTAGCAGAGAGAACGAGTGTGAGAGCGTGAGGAGTAGCTACACTCCTATACCTCCAACTGAGTGAGTATTGCTTGTATCTGTTCTCTTTTTTGGGGGGTTTGCTTCTGTATTATGTATTTGTGACTTAAGATCCAGGCAGACTTTGCAATGAGAGACAAGAGAAAGAGAAATAAATCAGTAGTGGTGGTGAAGTGGTGGTACGATAAGATTCAAATGATACAAGTCACTGTCAAAGTGCAGAGGATTGTGCCTGACAGGATGCTGCTTACAGGAACCAACCTGAACCATGCCTTTTGTGGTTCTGTTTCTGCTGAAAGTCTGCCTTTGAGAAAACAGCATTTAGAGCAGTGGTACGACTGAAAGGGGAATAGTGGGGAACTGCCCGTATCCATCCTCCCTCTCTCTACAGTGAGAGAGAGAGAGAGAGGGAGAAAGAGAGAGGGGGGGGAGGGGGTGCAGTTGGGACCGCTAGGCTTCCTGTGTGGGGTCAATTAAATACTGCATGAGACAGAGCACTAAAAGCCCGTCCCGGGAGGAGCAAAGTGCTTTGTGTGTGTGCATGTGCATGTGTGTGTGTGTGTGCGATTGTGAGTATGAGTGTGTGCTTGGGCATATGTGTGTGTGTGTGTGTGGGTGTGTGTGTGTCAGTGCATCAGTGTGCAATGCCTTGATTAAATTTGATGAACCGGCACACTTGAGAGGACAAGAAATTCTTTGAGTTTGTGTAAAGTAAGATGTCCTCTTCCCTCTTGTCTGCTTTTCAGAACAAACTCAATTATTTGTATTGTGTCTTTATTAAAATATTTTTAAGAGTTTATTAGTTTAGTTTTAGTTTATTAGTTTATTGTTATTAGTTTATTATTATTATTATTATTATTATATGGCTTATGTTGAAAGCCATCAAAACCAGTGATATCAGGCTTCAGTGAGAATACAGCTATTTTTGTTATTTTAATTTGTATTGATTATGCTGATATTCCAGATAGTGTTAACCTACATCGTATCCCACTGGATGTACTTTTTACCTGTACTCATATCTTTGGGCCTGAGAGAGTCAATATATACAGTATATATAGTCTTTCAATGCTTTAAAACATATTTCCGCCATTGATATCAAAATATATATATTCAATATATTTTTAAATCCTACTAAAGCCTGCAACACCGGCTGTAAGATTGTCCGGATGATTGTTCAAACACGGATAACTTGAAACATAAAAAAACAAAAAAACATTAATGAGCTCTTTCAACACGGGGACAAAAACAAACAAGAGGGCTTCGCACCAGTCGGTGTAGGCGAATGTGTAGATTGTGGCAGGGTAGATGTAGGGCACCATTACATATTGATAAGTCTGACGTTTTTCCGCAGTTTGCTCAGCCCAGTAGACAAGATGCACCAATTAGAAACAGAAGAGAAGAAAAAAGAAGAGAAATGGCCGACTAAATCAGGTCAGCTCCTTAACAAACAAAGTGTGGCTCTAACGAAGGAGGCCGTGTTGTGGCATGTCCGGCTGCTGCACGGGTGATCGGTAGGTAGGTAGGTAGGTAGGTCGGTTGGTAGGTAGGACGGTAGGTTGGGGGGTAGGTAGAAAGGTAAGTAGATAGGTGGGTAGGAAGGTAGGTGGGTAGGTAGGTAAGTAGGTATAGGTAGGTAGGTCAGTTGGTAGGTATAAGGAAGGTAAATAGGTCGGTAGGAAAATAGGTAGGTAAGTAGGTATAGGTAGGTAGCTCGGTTGGTAGGTAGGAAGGTAGGTGGGTAGGTAGGTAAGTAGGTATAGGTAGGTAGCTCGGTTGGTAGGTAGGAAGGTAGGTGGGTAGGTAGGTAAGTAGGTATAGGTAGGTAGCTTGGTTGGTAGGTAGGAAGGTAGGTGGGTAGGTAGGTAAGTAGGTATAGGTAGGTAACTTGGTTGGTAGGTCGGGAGGTAGGTGGGTAGGTAGGTAAGTAGGTATAGGTAGGTAGCTCGGTTGGTAGATAGGAAGGTAGGTAGGTAGGTAGGTAGGTAAGTAGGTAAAGGTAGGTAGCTCGGTTGGTAGATAGGAAGGTAGGTGGGTAAGTAAGTAAAGGTAGGTAGCTTGGTTGGTAGATAGGAAGGTAGGTGGGTAGGTAGGTAGGTATGTAGGTATAGGTAGGTAGCTTGGTTGGTAGATCGGAAGGTAGGTGGGTAGGTAGGTAAGTAGGTATAGGTAAGTAGCTTGGTTGGTAGATAGGAAGGTAGGTGGGTAGGTAGGTAGGTAAGTAGGTATAGGTAGGTAGCTTGGTTGGTAGATCGGAAGGTAGGTGGCTAGGTAGGTAAGTAGGTATAGGTAGGTAGCTCAGTTGGTAGGTAGGTAGGTATAAGGAAGGTAGGTAGGTCGGTAGGAAGGTAGGTAAGAGGAGGGGAGGCAGCTCTATATAGGTTAGCTCCAACCCCGCTGCAGTCCACAGTTTGGTGAAGTCAGGTGGAGGGGTCCCTGGAGGTGGAGGAGCCCCAGCTACGTATGAGGCTGAGACAAGCGCATATGAAAACACAAGATAGATTCCTGGCAGTGCGCTGCACGCAATGTTTTGCCGCTTTATGTTTTGTTCACTCATCACACGCCAGTTGATACGGTCTCGAAGATTCATGTCATTACATTTGTCGTAATACAAGATGCTTTTAACCACGCCCCCCATCCCCCATTTTAATCAGACTTGGCAGAAACCGTGTAAACCAGAACTTTGTGTTTTGGGTTGCCATGGCGCTGGATGTTTTATTGTTGTGTAAGTGTAGAGGAGGGACTGGGGCTTGGAAGAGCTTGTTTTTAGGCAGCAGGGCCTGCTGAGGGCTAGTTACAGGCAATGAGCGAGTGAGCATGGCGAGGTAACCTGAGAAGAGAGGGAGGAGATGAAGGAAGGAGAAGGAGGGTGGAGCTGTTCAGGGAAGTATCAATCTGGATGCCCCCTATTGATCAACTAATTCCCTGGTTTGGTCTACCTTGGACCACCATCGCCTGTTATCTAAGATCCTATTGACCGCAAGGTTGCTGGTTCAATTCTCTTCCAGACTGTTTAATAATGAGTTGAATGTAGAGCTGGGCAATATGGAAAAATATGGCTTGGAAAATTACATTGACATTTATATAGTAATTTAAGATAAATGTGACAAACACAAAACCTCATATTGATCATTTTTAATTTGTTCTTATCTCAATGGATTTAGACTGTGAATCAAAAAGGCAAATACATTATGATTATTTGAAAGGTTGAAAGTCTTGTCCATCCTCGAATGACTAACATACTTCAGCCAAGCTTTTAGTTCTTCTATTGGTCAAGCCTCTCTGTAGCAGAGAAAAGAAGAGTTTCCCCAGTGGGTTGAACACCTACGTATAAGGGATGGGCGATAATTCGATCAAAAAGACTGCATCGCCTTACTGAGGTATGGTGAAGACATTAAGAGCGTATGCTGATATACAATTTTGTAATCTAAATTGATTAACAACCTATATGTAACACAGTTAAATATTATAAGGCGCTTTTGTTAGATGTTGACATTTTGATATATACATATGTATTTTGGTATATTATCATTATTATTATTATTAAATATAATAATAACTAACTAACTAATAATAATAATAATAAAAGACAATTTAATTATCATTGACAAGAATCTTGTAGATGATACGTTTGCTGTTACGTTGGCTCTCAGCATTAAGTGCTGATGTATGGCTTGTGTTAAGAACACAATGAAGAGGAGACACACTTGTGTGTGTGTGTGTGTGTGTTTGTGTGTGTGGTTTGAGATCATGAACACACACAACATACGAATGCACCACACCAGTATAAATAATTCTCACTTGTGACAGGGTATTCGCAACAACGGCACCAATAAGGAAACAATATCATGAGGAGTCTTTTGTATAGCTTGGTGGGTAAATGTAAATGTGCCTTCACGGTCCTGCCCACCATGATTAAGTCATATTTCTATCCTAATTCAGAAACGACTGCAGCTCCAGTGAAGAGCGTCAGAGGACATGTTAGTCATGTTGGTCAGAACATTTCTATCCAAGCTCGGAACATCACATCAGATCATGCCTTGTTATTGTTGTTTGCGTTCACATCTTATTGTTTGTGTTTACATTCAGACACTTTGTTCACTTTCAGAAGATCTGTTTGGCATCGGAGAATACAGCTGGAATCAGTTTTCACATTATTTTTGTGGTACCTTGTAAGGGAATTAATCGGTACTCTGCAAACTTTGAGAACCTCTGACACACACACACAAACACACACACATACACACGCACACACAAACACATACACCACAACTACCACTTAACCAGCCTCAGTACTGTCAAGGTTCCTCGGCTATCTGCTTCCTCGTCTGATCAGAGGAGGAGGAGTGCAGGAGGGAGGAAGGGAGGGAAGGAGAAAGGGAGAAGAGCTATATTTAGACTGATCTCTGAAACCGGAGAAAAAAAACTCCTGCCTGACTTCAAGTCTTCTGTGTTTGGAGATCTTCAACAGAGAACCTTGTATCTACAGACAGGAAGCATGATGAGCAGTAACAGCTAAACTGAACATTAAACATTGTGCTGTGTTTTGGAAAGGTGTTTTTTTTTGTGTAGCTTGCTATTTTCAAACAGTAGCCTGCTACATGCATTGTGCAGGACTCTGCATCCCTCCTTGTTTCTCCCCTCTCTCTCTCGCTCTCTCTCTCTCTCTCTCTCTCTCTCTCCCATCCACTTCTTGTTGTCTCTCTTCCAGTCTCTGCATTTCACTCCCACTGTTTGAAAGGCTGTGTGACTCAATGGCTGTTCTGGCACAACACTAATGATCAAAATAGTAACCCGATCTCTCTTCCAAAGAGTAAGCATATGAAGGAGCTGGCTGTGTGTGTGTGTGTGTGCGTGTGTTTGTGTGTGTGGGTGCACAGAGGCATGTGTGTGTGTGTGCGTGTGTGCCTGCTCGCCTGCCTTTAATATTAGAAAGCCATGCGGAAATAGTGCCCTGAGACATTTTTTGCTAAAAGCACTGGTGGGGTGCACTTAATTCCTAAGCAGCCAAAGTTGAATGAGGGTGAGAGTGCCAGCATAATGGACTCCAAAGTAGGGTCCTTAGTGGCCTGGGGCAACCTGGAAAGGAGACGGACACAGCTCAGCCATTGCTCCTTAATAGCAGCTTAGACAAGCCAAGAACATTGAGTCTCTTCCACAATAGGAATCTCCCTACTGGCCCTTCGGAGGGCAGATGACGGACCGAAGATGGAGGCTTGCTGACTCACCACTGCTGCTCTAGTACCAACTTCAACTCCTCTCGATTCAACGGCGTATATCGCTTGCTTGCTTGCTTGGGATTCTTAAGCAAGTCCTGACCTACCAGCGGTCTGTTTTCTGGGCTCCAGTTAAACAGGAAGAGGCTGAACCAGCTCACCTACTAGACGGGGGATGGAGCGGGGGGGGGTGACAGATGGCTGTGTTTCTCAGCCACCCCTGCTGCGTGTTTACAGCACTATTATCACTTTGCATTGATCGCTCTCCCTTCCTCTCCATGCATCGCTGGAGAGTTATCTACTGTTTAGTGTGGATACACAG
>OMKN01022317.1:0-18892 GCA_900302345.1 Melanonus zugmayeri
CTGATGTCATCATTACATCCCCAGAAAGACAGTCTAAACATTTTCTTACAGTACTGTAGTGTTTTTCATTTTACTTATCAATGCAATTACTGTGAGTTTTGCCAAAATAGGTAACATTTGTGTTTTCTTAAAATCCCTACAATGCTGCAGGATCAACTCTAACTCTACTGTGTGACTCTGGGAAGCTGGGTTGTGAGTTTATCCCAATTGGAGCTCATTGATGGACAAATGTGCATTGCATCCTATTCTGATACAATGATTGTGTCAATGCAATATTTATACGATATATTCACAGTATTGTATTGCAATATGGCAACAGTCTTATACTGTATGTAACATAACATTTCAACCTATTTTGGGACAAAACCTTTTAAAAAAGAGGAGAAAAAGGAAACAATTTCTACACAATTGTATACATTTGAATATGTAACATGGCCTCATGAAGCCAAAACATATATAAACAGTATTTTGATGGTAGTGTTTTAAATGTATTAAATTAAATGTAGTTTAAAATGATATTCATATGATAACTGTGTCTATCATTTTGGTGGAAAGAACCAGTTTTGACAAACTGGTTAACTCTTCTCAGTTTTGTGTTTAGAGTTTTGAGAAATTGAGCCACAGTTTCAAGAAATGTGTTTAAACGATTGGGAAAAACTGTAAAGAACGCTTCCATTAACAAGGGCATTACCATCTTTACAGTTAAAGTGAGGCTTCAGGTGCTACCCACACAACTCAACCTCTGCATCTGGTTCTGCAATCACCATTTCCCACGCTGTTTACACCACGGGCAACTGCAGGTTGTAGAGACATTACCGTACATCTGAAACAGCTGTCAGTTTTATAAAGGAATGTACTTCTCCAGACACGACAGGATTGTTGATTTAATATTATATTTTGTATACAATTCATTTATAAAACCACAATTGTTCCACCTGTTATGATGACAGCTTGACCTCAAACCTATCAGCTAACAGACCCAACATTATGACTATCAATGAAGAGTGTCGACAAGTGTTTCTGGTTGAAGTAGAGTGTGCCTTTCATTCTAATATGGAACATGCATATCTGATGAAACTACTAAAATATCAGCCACTGGTCCAGGACGTCACCAACTTGGGTTACAAAAGTGAACTGATTGGCCCTCATTTATCAATCTAACGTAGAAACCAGCGCAGAAATCATCTCACAACAGGGTTCACGTGTGATTCATGAAACGTTCGTATCTCGGCGTAAGAATGATCGGGTGTTGATAAATGTGGCTGAAAACAAGCGCATTTAAATATCACGCCCCTATATATTCTCGATTTAGATGCCTCGCCCCTAGAGTTTGACATGGAGAAGCGTAATACGGCCAAGAAGAGACATTTCTCTGACCTAGAAATAGAATCGCAATTGAATCAATTCATTCTATTTGGCAGCTGGAAAAGTGGCATCAAAGGAAGTCAGAAAAATGCAGTGTGGAAGAAAATCACTTCTTTATGTTATTTATGTTAGGCAAGGGCGTAGGTTTGATTTTGACATTGGTAGGGACGGGGGACGGGGTGCTGGCGTGAGGATTTCCCCGTCCCTACAAATGTCAAAATCAAACCTACGCCCTTAGGGATATGTGACACATAATCGATGTAGGCCTTTAAGCAGCCTCACCTGGCCTGAGTCAGGCTGATTGGACTCTGGGGCTGAGGTGAGGCTGCACACCTGTGGTGCATCCAGTAATCAAGGCCCACAGGTTAAACCAGCCATCACCTTTTTTATTTTATTTTATTATTTTTAGATATGAGCATTAATCAATTGTTTGATTAACACTCTCATTGTTTGGCAAACATGCCAAATAAAATGGTAGTGCACACGAGACCACCTGAATGAGACGTAAAACATGTGTACACGTTATTTTACTCATTTATCTGAAAACGTGGCACTCCATGCCATACAGTCATTGATAACAATACATAAGACTGTCCAAAAACAAATCCCGTGTGATTTGATGTAATAAAACAATACAGCAACAATAACATCAACGGATTAGTTTTTAAATCTAAAAAAGTGGCAGGGTAGGGAAGCTCTAGTAGCCCTGTGAACACCCATCTGCTCTGGGGTCCGACCCCGCCCACAGAACGCTGGTTGAATGAGCAGCTTGATGGACAGATGGGTTCCACCAATCGCCCACTGTGATGATTTGACCTCGACCAAACTGTGAACGCTTGAATCCTGTGAATGGAATAAAATATAAATCACTAAATTACTAACAGTAAAGTCCATAAGTCCACAACAAACTACACCTCAAATGTAGTACTTTAAATCAAAGCACTAAATGGCTAAGCAATAATCCCTAAAATATGCTGAAATGATTTCACATGTACTGTACAGTATCTGGTGTTGAGGGATGTTGGAGAGAGTACCTGTGATTGGCCAGTTAACTTTGTGGCCTCGCCTCCTCAACTCATCACTTACTTCCTTGCCAAAGCCCTCCTCCAGATTAACCAGCCACTGATCAGCTAGACAGACAAATCGGTCATCACATAGGTCTCAAGAAAAATGTATCTGACACAAATATAGTGCAAATATATTTTTTTACTTCCATATAATATTTCAAGACTCATTCCAAAAAATGTTGGGAATAAAAATGTTATATAAATTGAACTTAATTACTTTGTAATAATGTCTTGGTCAAACAAAAACAGTAAATAATGAGTGTGTCAAACTATGGTGTTGAGCTGTGGAGCTGCTGACACTTAAACGATAGATTGAGAAGCAACAGAGCATACCTTTCTGGTCGTACTCCACATAGACTCTTGGAGCATCTAAGGCCTGTTGAGGATCCAGTCCAAATTCCAGCATGTTCAACAACACCTCAACGTCAGAAAAACAGAGGAAACTTTTGAATATACTCCCTATTGTTTTGACATACTTGATCCTAGTTTTTTGGTTGGTCTGTAAACCACAATGTTATTTTGCTCATTGACTAAAATACAATGACATTAGTTAGGGGTCCTACGAAATCCGTAGGAAACCTATTGTAGTCGTTAGTGTTATTATTTTAATTTTGTAATATCTCAAAAACTACATGCGCAAAAGTTGTATAAATTGGCATGCTTGTAGAACTTGTAAAATGAGTAATGGATGCTAAGGATGGGCCAGATTCACCCATAGGTGGCACTATAATCAGCAGTTGAATATCAAAACCCCATTCTTTTGAAGTTTGCCTTTTATGGCATACCAATGCCATTTTACCATACTTGACAAGCTCACCATTTCCTCCAATGGAAGACTCCTCCTTCTCACCATATAGTCTGATCACACACATGGAACCATAGCTTCAAGTGTAAAAATAAGGGTTGGTGAATTAACTCTAAATTACAATCAATACAATTAGGGCAGTGCTGTGACTAAGAGGCTGTCTATGTGTGTGACTGGGCCGGTAGGGAGTAGCACAGAAACAGTCATAGCTGGTCGTCATAGCTGAGGAATGGCACCTTTTGATACCACGGAAACCCTCGATCAATGAGGCTGAGCTCACTGCCATTGTTTCCTCATTTCAGGAACTTGGAAAGGTACACGCGCACGTGTGTTTTTTATTCGTGATTACGCTTGCCAGCAAGAGCATGATTAAAGGGATAATAACACATAATCAATATGGTACACATGCTTATAGCCATGCCAGATTTCATGTCTATATCTCAAAAAACAAAGTGGATGCATTCATTTGAAGTTCTTAACCGCGGCCTCTCACCAATGTTGAATGGGCCTTAAAGGAGTATACACATTTTTCAAAAGTCTGTTTTGACGGTAGAAACATGGTTGGTGATGATTTTGATATGTTTATATGTCTTTTATGCCTTTATGGCATACTAATGCCATATTACCATACTTAACAAGCTCACCATTTCCTCCAAGTATGGAAGACTCCTCCTTCTCACCATATAGTCTGATCTGCCCCAGTCAGTTGATACCTGCATGTCACTCAGTGATAGAGGGTGTGGCTGATGTGCAGGAGGTCGATGGTTTGAATCTCACCTCAACCTCAACATATTGTGAGACACGGCACAAAATCAAAGGCCGTCTACTATGATGTATGCATTTACCCATGCTCACCAAGCTCACCATACCATGTAGGACCCCGTTATCGCTTGCAACTATATTTTGTTGTGTTATCAATTAAATTATGAATTATTATATACTGTATGCTCATCATTAATAACAGGCCATCTTAAATCTACTCTGAGAAAAAGAAAACGTATGCTAATATGTTTTTAGGGTGGAACTCTTCGACAATGTTTTATATACTGTGACAAATTCAACCATCCGGCTGTTTTCTTTTGATCCTAGCCCCTGTCTTTCTCACTTGAGTCCATTTGTTTTCCTCATTATAAATGTGTATCCGTGTATGAACCGCAGTGTGTGTGTGTGTATACCTGGACGTGTCCTTGTGGTTGCATCATGGCGCCCACCACACCGAGGGCGGCCAGGAGGTGGGGTTTGTGTGCTTTGAGGGCAGGTTCAGTGACAAGGGCAGCCATTATGGTGTGGTATGGGCGTTTCCTGCCGGCAACACAGTTGCTGTGGTTACGCTGCAGAGAAAAACTAGCACCACGATTCTAAGAGAGGGAGAGAAAGAGAGAGTGAGCGAGAGAAGATAGATACACTGTTGTAAATGGTGGTTGTAAATGTTCTAGCAAATGACATGTGTGCACACCTGGAGGGAAAATCCACAGTCCCTAGGGACCAAGCCTGATCCGAAGCCCATGTAGTTGCTGTTGACAAAGGAGCATGCATTGCCCTGGCAGTCGACCACACAGAAATACACAGTGTCGCCCTGTATCGTCACACCTGGTGTCACCACCTCACTGGCCCTGAAGCAACGCACACACATACATATACAGAGACAACGATACACACACACACACACACACACAAACAAATGTACATACAAGACATACAACATACAAGGCACACAGTAGGGGTGTTTAATATCACTGGACATCAGCTTGACACAAATCTACAGTATTTCAATGCCATCAATAGGCACAGATATCAATTTATTAACTGATAACTTTAAATAACTCTACACTGGGGAGGAGTAACCAATGGAAACCAAATAGCCGTGTGTGTGTGTGTGGGTGTGCATGTGTCTGTTTTATTGCCACATTATCTGGTGTTATAAGTCTGTTTGTCTTTAAAGCTAATAAAAAACAAACGTTCAAAGTCTACAGTAACGACCATTGAATACACTCATAGTTGCCAATACAAACAAACACATGCACAGGAACAAGCAAGCACACACACACACCTATACACAACACACATACACAGGAGGTTGAGTGGGGTTAACAGTGGGGAGGGACAGAGAGGGTACAGCGAGAAGAAATAAGTCAATAGAAGCCTATCTAAATTAAACAGAGAAAGACACACACACACACACACACACACCTGTCCATGCTGATTTGCTGGGCACGCTGGCGGCTATAGTCCTTGTCCAATAGGCTTTCCAGGGGAATGGTCACATGGTCTGGGTCACTTATGTTATGCAGGGCATCTGTCAGGGCAAGGCGGACAGCTTCTACCAGGAGATGGACATAGTCCGGGGTGTTGTGTCCAACCTCTATACATTTTAAACACATTGGTGATGAAATTGAATTAATAAATAATCCTTTATGTTGTCACTTCATTTGAACACAGTTTTCTATAACCCTAGCAAACCTAAATCCTCAACTTGTATATTTAGTTTCACATAAACATACTGATGACTTTCAAGCATTACACACTAATCTGAATAACTAACTATATCTTTTGGTATTTAACATCACAGGTGCAGTGTGTTTTCCTGTGCAGCTGGTGTGGAGTACCTTTAAGCGGCAGGCACTCCAAGATATTAAGCAGCAACAGGGCAGCCAGTCCCTGGCTGTTAGGAGGGGGTTCCCAAAGACACACGCCCTAACGCACAAGATAGGTAGGTGTGGCCGGAAAACAAATATATAGTAGAGTAGATGATAACATAAGTAGATGATAAAAGTAGATGATAAAATATTATATTGATTGTGTCTACTAAAATAATATAGTTTAGTAGACACAATCAATATCTGAGTCACACCAAATTAATATGGGAAGAGGGTCCATTTGATGGTGTAATTTATTCTTGAATGTATCTTGTGACCTCACCTTGTAGTCTGTACTGATTGGAGCGACCACCTCACTGTCATGGCTGCTGAGATCATCAAGGGTCATGACTCCGCCATTTTGGTGGATCACGTCAACGATGGCTTGGGCCACTCTCCCCTGGTAGAAACCTTGCTTCCCGCTTTCTCCCAGTTCCTGTTCAATAAATCAGTCAATGAACCAATTAACTACGAACATTTTCAACGAACATTTATCATAACCAAAGGCACAGTAAATCAGTAAATGTGAGAAATGAAGACGGTATAAAAGTATAAAGACAATATGACATACGATCACACACATGGAACCATAGCTTCAAGTGTAAGATTAAGGGTTGGTGAATTAACTCTAAATTACAATCAATACAATTAGGGCAGTGCTGTGACTAAGAGGCTGTCTATGGCTGTTTTCCAAACCACATACTATACTTAGTAGTACGTACTGATTTGGCCAAAATGTAGTATGCAGTATGCAGTATGCTAGTGTGAACAGAATCTGCCGAATGCCAAAAATACCCGGATGTCGTACTGATCTGGAAAAAATCTCCAGTATGCATCTGACCAGACTTCTCGTGCACTTGTGTCCCACAATGCAACGCACTGTGTCCCACAATGCAACGGCTCGGCTTGGTTCGTCCAGATAGCAAAGCATTTTGTAACTGGCGCTGGTTGATAGGGTCCTGAACCGCATGCGGTCCTTTGCAGTCCAATGCGCTAGGGGGCGCTGATAGGGTCCTGAAACGCAGGGTCCTGAAACGGTGGTGTGCTCTCCGGCTCTGCAGATACATGCTTCTCAGCTCAGGAGTCGGGCTGCTAGCAGCTGAGATGACCGCTGCTCTCACCCAGCAGCTCTTGATGTCCCAAAACATCAGAGCAAATGTCCAAACAGGCGTTATTTTAATAAACTGACTACATATTCTGAATCTACATGGTTACTTTCTCACCTGAAAAAATATTAAAACTTAATAAAGTGACATATTAACAGCCCCTAGAGCGAAAATGACAACAATTTTCAGCCTGCTTTAAAATCCTGCTATTGCTGCCGGCTGGTGAAATGCATTCTGGGATACGTGGCTGCATACTTCAGTGTGAACAGACTGCATACTGAATTGTTCATTTAGTATGTAGTATATACTATATAGTATGTAATATGCAGTACGTTAGTATGTGGTTTCGAAAACAGGCTATGTGTGTGACTGGGCCGGTAGGGAGTAGCACAGAAACAGTCATAGCTGGTCGTCATAGCTGAGGAATGGCACCTTTTGATACCACGGAAACCCTCGATCAATGAGGCTGAGCTCACTGCCATTGTTTCCCCGTTTCAGGAACTTTGATGTGAGTGGAAAGGTACACGTGCGTGCGTGTGTGTGTGTGTGTGTGGTTTTTTTACTCGTGATTATGCTTGCCAGCGAGAGCATGATTAAAGGGATAATAACACATAATAAATCAATATGGTACACATGCTTCATTTGCTAGTTGTAATTAGTAAGTATTTAGCAGGACAGTAATGTTGTTATATCCATATAACAAGTGTTACTGTGAATGCTGCACTTTGTGTTTGCACCCACCCCATAATAATATTGATATGTGATCGCTTGTCCCCAGGATCCTTACTGTTGTTAGCGTGTTATTGTGATGTTGATGAATAAATAATCATGATCCCAACACAATAAGATTTTATTTTGACTATGGCATGACATCACTGTCTAGAGGGAGAGTGTGTTTGTGTGTGTGTGTCCACAATTTACCCTCAAGGTCCTTGCCAGGGGAGGGTTTCTGAACACTTGCCCGTGATTGGGCACCTGGCCGTCAACCAGAAGGTCGCTGCCGAGTTCCCTCCCAGCATGCCGCATGGCGTCTACCCAGTGAGCCCATTGGTAAGCTGCTACCTTGGCAACAGGAACCCCCTGCTCCGCTAAGTCCACCGCCCCGCCTAACACCTCGCACAGGGAAACCTGGGTAGGGCAGAGGAAACGCACAGTGACCTCACAGGAAATCTCACTACACAGGAAGCGTGAGTCACTGTCAAACAGGAAGTGCGTGGATAAAGAGAGAGAGACTGTGGGGGCTGAAATCATTCACTCATTCATTCCTCCCTATTCACTATCTAGGGAGTTCTATGTAGCGGACTATATAGTGAGCCCATCTGCAAAATGAAAAACCACTTTCGTATACATACATTAATTAACGTATTTATATATTAATTAACGTATTTTCCCAAATTAATAAAAAAAACAACATATATATATATACAGTATATATAATAGAATTATTAAAACATATTTTCGCACCACAACTCATGGATTTGTCTTGTGTCTGTCATAAGGAAAAACAAACTATACTCCATCGAATATATTTCTTAATACTCTGTCTAGTAATAGAATGACTAGACAGAGAAAACTGAGACGTGCTGCTCTTGCTACACTAGCAAGACGTCGACAAATTGTAAGTGAAAAGATGAAGATGATGCTAGGAACATTTATATGTACAATAGATATATACATACATCATTTCTGAATTCTGTGTGAACAATGAACGCTCACAGTGTCAGACTACACCCCCTCCTGGGGACACTTGGTGTATATGCTTGGTTAGTGACCATCGGCTGTACACTACTTTTCACGATGCATTGTGGGATATCATGAGTCCACTATATAGGGTAAAATAACTCACTATACATTCAGACAGCACTGCAAAATGGCAAACTCACTATACAGTATAGTGGACTACATAGTGAGTAGTGAGTGATTTCGGACACAGCCTAAGACTGTGTTTGATTTGGCTCACTTGTTCCCTCATTCCCTATTCCCTATGTAATGAACACTATATAGTACACTATTAGTATATAGGGGTTCAAAACCCAGGAGTTGCAATCATCATGTTTAATATGTCATCTAATTGTGTTATTCTTATACATTATAAAAAAGAAAAGAGTGGCCACACACACCTTGTGGCTTCCAAACATCTGTACAGTGTCACACCAGCAGGCTGGTGCTCCCGGCACTGTGACGTTTAAGGCGTCAAATGCAGGAGGCGGGGCTTCTGCGCTGTAGCCACGCCCCTCCAGGAGCTCCAGGGACTGGGCTCTGGGGGAACGACCGCTGAAGAACAGAGATAATAGACCGTAAAGGATAGCAACTCACACTTAGACCTTCCTGCACGCCTCACTCATATGAACCCATCATGCTGGGGATGATACCCATTTAATGTATTTTATAGACATCGGTTTGAGCATCAGAACTCTTACACAGCTAAAAGTGTAGGCCTGTAATGGACCTGCCCAATCATTTTTTGTACACAGTTGATTACAGTAATGTTTAATAGTTTCACGATGTGAAAAAAGTGTTCAACCTGCCGTTTATACAACTAATAGCCCCGGTGTTCCCATTGTAGAACAGGCAGAAGGCGTCTCCCCCGGGGCCCGTGTTGCACGGCTCCGCTACCGACAGGGCAGCTGCTATGGCAACCGCTGCATCAGCCGCATTCCCGCCGCGCTTCAGGATGTCTGGACAGAACAACCACACGCTAAACATAGTTTGTCCAATACACAAACAAAACAGTGAACAGGTTGCATTATTTGGAGAAAAAAAACAACAGAACAGAAGCATAATTCTGTTATCTCCTCTTCCGGTCCAGAACGCCTCACCTAGACCGACGCCTGTAGCTGACGGCTGGCTGGACGACGCGCTGCCATGGAAACAAACCACCGGTGATCGTCTCGATGAAAACCCCAGATCTGACGACATGTCAGGCGATGTCTGAACACTTCACTCACGTAGATTTGATATATGAATTCAACGCGTGGTTGCCCGCTTTATCCGCAGCAAAGTCCGCCCGTTTTGATCAAAGTCCACCTTTAAAGTCATAAAATGCCAAACTAAGATACATAGACATGTATACATAGGCCTATATATATGTCTATGTATATAAGTCTATGTATATATGTCTATATATATGTCTATGGGCAGATATACTTTTCATCGATTAAGTAGTTATTGATTAAGTAGACATGTTGACAGGCAAGACTGGAAGATGTTGATAACATCGATGGGAATGTTTGGTGAGGCATAGTAAACACATTCACACAATAAACTACCTCAAGGTTAACCTGTGAACTGGTTAACCATTTTTACTTTAAATCATCTTTATACTTTATGTGCATTTATTATTTTGTATTATCCAATTAGCCTATTCAATCTTTATCTTCTATATTTAAGGAGATATGTATACATGTTCTTAGAATGTTGTTGCTCCAAGTTGATTATATATTATAGTTACTGTACGACATGTGTACAACATACCCAATGAGTATTTAACTATGTACACTAATCCTACAGAGACCTCCCTTGTATTGACTATCTGTCAGTTTCTCTTCTGTTTCCATCTATACAACACACATGGTAGAACATTAACTGATGGGGTGTGTGTGTGTGTGTGTGTGTGTGTGTGTGTGTGACATCACGCTGTGGTTCAGGCAGCCAGTCTATAAAACATTGTCCATAGCATCAACCAACAGAGAGACAGGGCAGGTGGTCTAGACAGAAACATCAAGTTATTTAAAACTCTAAATAGCTTAAAAACATTTTATTTTATTTTATTAAGCATTCATCGTATTAAATAATATTAAGTAGGCTATTTCAAGGCCATTCAACTGGAAGTGGATGGTTTTCACACTCAATTATTATATCACGATTTACAGACACACAAAACAGCAGTTTCCGAAAAAAAAGTATTTACAGTAGGCCAAACTTTTGTTTGAAATCCTCTTCTTGTATCGTCATCGGCCTTAAGATGTGTTCAGGTAGTTTTGCCAAATGTTTGGGGATCAGCCTGCTCCCTCTGTCTGTTGTATGTGTACTATGCAACATCCTGCTGTTCTTCCCTGGAGGGAAACCCGTGGACAGTGGGCACATCTCAGAAGAAGTCTGGTATTTTGGAGGTATTCTGGGCTCTGGAGTTCTGGTAAGATGTCAAGAAACTGAATGAATTGTTGTATTCATCCCTTTTTTTATATTAAAGTGCATTTAAATGTTAAGCTATGAGTGAATTAGTTGTTTTTTGTGGTGTGTGTGCATGCAAATGTTGTGTGTGTGTGTGTGTGTCAGATGATCTTTCCAGCTTTGGTCTTCCTTGGTTTGAAGAACAATGATTGCTGTGGTTGCTGCGGCAATGAGAGCTGTGGGAGGAGATTTGCTGTGAGTACTTGTGTTGTTGATGAACATATAATATAAAAATGATGTAACTCCTAATAATATGAATTGTCCAAAAGATTAACTTTTTACCAACTGGTTAATAATGAGAATGATGATAAAGTATGAAAACGGCATGTGTGATATGACAGACACACATCATACAAATTGATTTAAACACTAAATCATTATTCTATTTTGCCCTAACGATCTCTCTCTCTCTCTCTCTCTCTCTCTCTCTCTCACACACACACACACACACCAGTCAAACAGTCAATTGAGATTTGATAACAATGAAGGGAAATTCTTCTGATGGGAGTTTCACATGGCTCTCATACAGAGCTTCTATTGTTCTGGTAATCATGCACATGCTAATCAATACACCCAGAATGTGGAGGTGCGCACAAGTGTGCACACATGCAGAACCTTTTTTGTTCCTTTTTACTGACTGTGTACACTGTCATAATTATTTATGGCCTTTATTACAATATTTAACCTGCCAAATGTCATATGTGCCATATGATCATATTATGACTCTTTGAAAGTACTATACAAATCATCTCTATTATAGGGTATTGTTAGTATACTATTGTTGTTAATATTCGTATTGTCCTTGTAAAAATAGACACATCAAGGTAGCATAAATTATTCTTTAAGGGCTCTTTGCTTTGGGGAATAACTGCTTAATATCTGTCCCTCATGTAGATGCTGAGCTCCATTCTTTTTGCGGGAGTGGGTGTTTTAGGGGCAGGGTACTCCATTGTAGTGGCTGCTGTGGCCATCGACAAGGGGCCTTGGTGCCGGGTACTCAACGGCACCTCAGAGTGGACCTATCCCTTCGAGAATAGGTAAGGAACTAGAGATAGACGGATATGAAGACAGACAGAGAGACAGTAAGGCAGGCAGGAAGACAGTTAAAGTACAATTACGTTAATGTTTACTACAAATTTCCATGCATTTCAAGTATCTTCACCATTATCCAAACTGTTTCGTACCCTCTCTGCATTTTTCTCTCTCTGTCCTCTGACCTGCTCTCTGCAGCGACTACCTATCCGACACTACCTCCTGGTCCCAGTGTGTGGAGCCGTTGGACGTGGTGTCATGGAACCTGTCTCTGTTCTCGGTGCTGCTGGCCATGGGTGTGATCCAAGCGGTGCTCTGTGCTGTGCAGGTGGTGAATGGCCTGATGGGAGCCCTCTGTGGGGACTGCTGTGGCTGTTGTGGAGGGGTCAGTATTTTTGTCTGCTTGTTTCTTTCAGACCACTTCCTGTTTGTTGTGGTGAGAGTTGGAGCATGTTATATATTGATTGATTAATTATATATTGATATATACTGTACACGTTGCTCTCATCGGCTCTAATGCCTTGTCCATTCCGTTACATATTCTATGGATTTGTGAAGTTATAGTTAATTAATTCCAATGATTATTAGGTGTGTAGCCCCAGTGTTATTGTGAAGGGATTCCAGTGGTTTGAGTTAATTTGCATACTTAGTGGTTTAGGTTAAACACAAAACAAGGTACTCCTCACAGAACTGTTGACGTGTTTCCTTTATTTCAGAGTGATGCCGCTGTCTGAGCACTTCCATGCCGATGTGAATCTGTGGGAGCTGGATTTCTTGTTTATTATTAATCAATCAGATGGGACTTGTTGCTATGTTGGTACAACAACTTCCTGTTGACCATGTTTTTTTCTTATTTTCCAAACTAATTAGGACCATTCTGTTCAGATCTGCAACTGTCTTTTGAGAGACCTCACTATGTATTTCTTTATTCAATTCTTGTTATCAATGATACAAAAAACCTTCAATAAAGTGTTATGTATGGGAAATTTAAAAACTGATGATGACTATGATAATGTTGAATTTGAATTTGTTGCATTCATACAGCAACACTATGTTACTGGATTCAGGTCTAGTGTTTAAGGGTTAATGCAATCGCTGAGACACTATGTATGCAAAATTTGAGAAAAAAAAAATTAAATATCTTCTCACACAAACAACTTGCAGTATATTGTTTTTATTTCTGTGGTGGCTTAAGGCGGATACTTCCATGTCAACAGTATTGGCTTGACATGAATGGAACTTACTGTAAATACAAATGGTAGTTTAGTTTTTAATCAAACTGTAATTATAGAGTTGGATAATAATTATTTCAAGGCATCAATATAGGTTTAACTGCTATTGTATAGTGAAGTTCTTTGGAGATAGGGTAGGTTAGTTGCATTTAATGAGGAACAACAACAAAAATATACAAACAAATAAAGTAATAGGCCTATAGGTGTGTGACGTACTCCTTCCACTGCCACCAAACGAGCACACAAAATGGCAGCTGCAGGGCCTCCCCACGACGACAGGACTCAGGGCGATGTCGAAAGCCGGTTTATTGATAGGATGTACAATGAATGGTGAATGAGTGAGCAGATGGTACATGCTGTCATGACAGGGCTCAGCCCTAGTGTGTGTAGAGGTGGAAATACTTCATTGAGCCAACCTCATGGATTTCTGGTTAATACATTTTAATATCAATCCCTATAGACCCTTTTCACAGAGACGTCATCGTAGGACAAACAGAGGTGTCACTCATAACACTAGTTATGGGTCTGCTCCTTTTATGCACCATGGCAGCGCGGGGAGCAGGTTTATCTTCACTAGGGCTGTTTTCGAAATCGCATACTATACTATACTAGTAGTGCTACTGATTTGGCCGGGTGACGCTGGCGCTAGATTCACGCTCTTCCTTGCACCCGCCTTGTATATAAACAAATAAGATCCCTATAGGAGTGTCAAAAAGTAGGCCTACTCATTCCAGGCATATATTTAAGCACACATTTTTTTCAGGTGCTCTTTTCAGAGATTGAGCCCCTGCCCCAATGGAACCCTGTGCCATATGCTATTCATATTACACAAATGTAATTGTTAGAAATGAGTTGCTTTACATGACCACATTACAGATTGATTGATTGATTGATTAATGATTATTGATTAATGTGCTGGCCCAATGGATGTTGTGGCTAATTGAAAGCAAATAGAAATAGGATTCATATTAGCTACAGAGCCTTTACAATCACATACTGAGTTAGAAGTTAGAACTGTCAATAAAATAAAAACCTTTTTCTACACTTAATGCACAAATTGATAAAATAGCCTACTACTCCTTACATTTAAGAAGAAGAAGAAATACACATTACCATTGAATAATTTGAACGTTGGTGGAATGTTTTAGAATATATAACAATATTTCAGCATATTATTATTATTATTATTATTGTATTTATTCTAGTTACTGTCCGTTCCTTTCTTTTTTACTTGTTTGTTATTACCGAGGCACATCACAGTCTTATGGTAACACCCGTAGACATAATACATAGGCGCGCATTGGCCCGCATCGTACGTCAACGTCGCCGCCATATTGGAGAGGGCAATACTGGCCTGTAAACACATACAAGTAAACGGGGGAGATGCGGTTTTTCTGGATAAAAAGCACTATAACGATAATAATATATATAATATATAGATCTATATATAATATATAGATGATATGTAATAATATAATATATAACAATTATTTTTTTGTACACTTGTAAGAACATGCGGAACTAATGTTACTGGTATGGGAGCCTTCAAGCAGCCACGGAAGAAATACAACGCGTACCCGATCCATATTTCATTGACAGAGGGGGTTTGACCCAATGTTCACAAACTGAATCGGATCTGTACTGTATGATCTGTTTAAGTTAATCCAAGGTAAGCGCGTCCTAGTTTACAAATGCTTCACTATTCGTTGTGTTACTGCTTTGTGTTGTCGGGACAGTGTCTGCTGTAATGGTTGCCCTTAGTCTAAGAAGCAAATTATTTTACTGTAGCTCACCTCCAATGAATGAGTTAGTGTTAGGGAAGTGTTAGGGACGGCTTGTGAGCGAGTTAACCCCTGTGATGAATGAATCTAGGTAGACCTGACCCGTGTTCACCTCTTCCATCAGATGCTCCGTGTGATCTCCAGAAAAACCACTTATCTGGAGGTAAGTGGCCTCATAAGTGACTTTGTTGCACTGTGTTGGAGAGCAATGATTATATACACATAATTGTCTTCTTGGGTATTTTTAACCATTTGTTTACTATTTAGTTTGTATCTAAAGTGACTTATAATTGGATACATGCCATGTTTTTAAGGGGTAGGAGGCATCTTACTCAATGATGCCTACAGATAGACTGTCTGCAGACATCGGGGCTTAAACCTAGAACCTTTCAGACTATCCTGCCGCCTATTACCTTGGAGTAATGGGTCATTAACAATGGTTGTTGTCTCCATGCACAACCTTCTTTAGGTTGTCACTTATATATTTCATTATTGCTATTTCAATATATTTTTTTAGGTGGTGCGATGGGCAAGTCCACCATATAGTTCCTGGCTCTCCGCTGTTAGTGGTTTATCCAAATCCCAGGTGTCCTGCTGGGCTACAATGCCATGCTCCAAGCGGATGGGGACCGCTCTAGCCAGACGCCATACTCCGGCTGTCGGCGGTTTTACAGGCACATCACCGGTCCAACAGACCCAGTCTTTCCATGAATCCACTGTGAGGCTAAAAAAACGTCAGCAACCAGAGCCACCTCCCAGGGAACTGGACCTCCTGCGATACGACATGAAGCACTTGTGGAATAGCCCCAAGCCAGCCCTGTACCTCGGGCTTGCTGGGCTCATTCCCTTCGTTGCCCCTCCTCTGCTCATGGCTGTAACTGAGACTTACTTCCCGGAGTTGGCCTACATCCAGGTGGCCTACGGAGCCTCCGTCATCTCCTTCCTAGGTGGAGCTCGCTGGGGATTTACACTTCCTGAGAGCAGCCCTGCAAAGCCTGACTGGATCAATCTGGCCAATAGCGTGGTTCCCTCCCTGCTGGCCTGTGCGGCCATGCTGCTTAGTGACAGTATCACCCCGGCAGCCACAGTAGTTATCATGGGACTTGGAGTCTCCTTGCACTATGACCTCTCTCTCCTGCCCACCTACCCAAGCTGGCTCAAAGCCCTTCGCGCCTTCTTGAGCACAGTGGCTTTCTTTTCCCTGGTTGGCACACTCGGAATGGATGGGCTCTTTCCAGAGAAGAGGATTTTTTCACATGAATAAAATCAATATATACATTGAATTGAAATTATGTATAACTAAGAATGTTAAGGACATGATCAATCTGTTTGGATGTCTTTTTTTCCCCTTCATACTGAAATGTGTGTGGTGTGCTGATTCTTCCACATCATAACTTAAGGAATGATTTAGAATTAATTTTACTGATCAAACCAACACTGGCCCAGTTAATGAAAAATGGAAGTCAATTACTTGATTGTGAGTTTGTGATTAAAGGGTGTAAAATAGTCGATTCTTCAATGATGTCCTGTGTTACTGTTTATAAGATGCATTGCAATTATAGTACTGCTCATTTCCCATGGTGGTTTATAGTATAGAAATGCCACCATTTGTTAATAACCTTGTATTTCAGTTGTCCCCGTATTGCCTTGTGAAATACAATTTTGGTGTCAGGTCATGCGTAAAATGGTCCAGAATGAGCAGCTTATAAATAACAACCGATTTTACATGCAGTCTTTGTTCTCCTATATAGATCTTACTGCTCTACCTACCAAGTGAAAAAAATCAGAATTTTACAAAACTTCCCTTCTGTGACACACAATAAAACTGCCTGTTTGTTAGATGCGAGAGCTCAGAACAGAACTGCTGACGTTGTAGGTGTTGCGTAATGTCCGAATAGGAATAATCTGTTCTTAGGGCCTCAGGTGTTAGAGCCTGTTGGGTGACATAACGTCCTGAACAATTACTAGATGTACTACATACAGAACAGTCGCATACAACCTGTGCACAACTAATTATGCTCGATGGATACTGGTTAACTTTGGGGTGCTCCTGGGTAGTAACAATGTATTGTCCTGTCCAATCAATATTTGTACATTGGGCATTGACATCTATTCAGATTAAGTTCACCATGTTTCCAAGATGGATAAACTGCGTAGAACGGATTGTCTTTTGAATCAATCAATGGAACCACGTGATTCTAAAAGCAGGCCAAGAGATTAAATAATCAAGACTAATCTCGGATCCAGCAGTCCTATGTTATAACAGAACTTCTGCCAGAAGTTCAGAATGCAGACACCTGAACGTTTCAGAAAACAGTACATGTCCCAAATAAACACATTTGTATTAAAATACATATTTAATGGCAACACTAGCATCTAATAAACAATTGGAAGGGCATTACAATTGGGGTGGTGTATAGTAGAATATGTTTGCATATCTGAGAAAATAAATAAGGCACACATCCCCTCCATTTCTTACCTTGTTTATGCAAAAGCAGTATCAAATTTCGACTACAAAGAAGACCTAGGTGGCACTCTGGTGATCAAACTCAGATGATGGATGGGTTTGTTTCAAACAGTAAACAATGAATGCCAAATACAGATTTCTGTAAAAACTAAAACGAATACCATGAATAGTTTGGTACATTATCAAAGAAGACCACGTAAATAAGGACTCATATTTACTTTCAGTGCAACTGTGGCAGGGACGGGTTCTTGCATGTGCATTCAAAATTATGTCTCAAATTGCATTAACAACAAAAAAACTGAGCTAAAGTATCCCCCAACATCCCATACACCATGTAAGCTTTGTAGAACTTGACCCTGTTTATATCATCACCACTGCAACAATGTGAAATAAATGAAGTGCTGTAAAAATAGATTCCACTGTTGAGTCCAAACTGAATCCAGGCTTCGGTTGCCTTCTGGTAAACAAGTTATATGTGTACACCATTTCCCTCAATGCAATACAAGGGGAAAGACTATTGACATAACTTTTATGCACACTCCCTGGCATTTTTGGGACACAGTGAGTGTACGACTACTACTACTACTTCTGAATACCCAGACCAGACCTCATGTACTCGTACACAACATAACTGATGCTGACGGCTGGTATGACTTTCATGAAGTTGGGAAGGATGCCACGGTAGAGTCCAAAGAAGCCCTCCTTTTCCACAATCTTCTTAACCATCCGATTCATTGACATTTGCTCGGCACCTTCCACAGAAGCTGAGGAAACAGGAAGTTCAAAGGAAGATAATATCACGCTGGTCTGAACATAATTTAATTACATTTTAATACCACACAGAAGTAAGAAATCTATTGGCAATACGATGATCACATTTTTAAAAAGCTTTGCAGGTCAGTCCATTGGTTAACAGCAATATTGGGTAAGGATACTATTCACACAATTTCCATTTTCCTGACATTTTTGAAATATACTAGGAAGATTTCATATACAAATTACATGAATTAAACCGACTGAAACAACGGCAAGGTGCTCCGTGTGATTCATAATGGGTTCCTTACCTGCCGCCTGCATCCGTGTTCGGATCAGAGCCAGAGGATAGCTGGTCAGTTGGCCACAGGTGCTTGAGATGGTTCCACAGCCCAAAAGCACCAGAATGCCAGGGTTGGCTGTGTCTTTGGCATAGCGTGCCAGCCAGGCATTCTTCAAACTCTGATGGTAAGAA
>OMKN01022321.1:0-17171 GCA_900302345.1 Melanonus zugmayeri
TCCCTGAGTTTTGCCTTGAGACACATCGGCCCGTTCTGCCGCTGCAGACGTCTGGTTCTCGGCGTTCCCCAGACGCGGGGGTTTGCGGGAAACATACCGACACAAAAAAAGGAAGACGTGAACCAGGAGAACGATACAGATCTTTAATAGCCAACTTGAAAAGGGGCACTTTGTGAACCACTTGACAGCCTGCAGGCATTGCATTTCCCTTTCTGCTTGCTCTTTTGTCTCTTATACACATTATTAAAATAAAACTTTGACATGAAGCATTACACCAGAAAATAAACTACCTACATTATTATACAATATAAGATACAGTATAAACAGGATACAGCACCTTTTTCTGTGTTCTAGCAAATACAATTGATGAATAAAAAGTTGGAGTACGGACTCTGATGACTGAGTGTGTGTGTATTTTTGTGTGTGGCAGTATCAGTGCATTGGATGAACTCCTAATACAGGTTGGAGGACTACGTGTCCTTGTGTGCACCTGAGTTCATGCCAAAGATAACCATAATGTTTGTTTCCTATCAGCCAACACGTGGACTACTTAGAGGGTACACAGTATCATTACCATTTAAAAGAAACTATGGAGAACCAGTTACAGTTGGATTTCTGTCACCGCTACAGAGAAACAGTTGGATAACTGTAATCGCTACAGATCTCGCGTTCCTTGCTGAGGACATTGGCATTCACATTAGCATACAAAAATTACATGTCGCCAGCACCATTTTATGTTCATACAACGGGCTAATAAGATGAATGTCAATGCAGTACAGTAAAGCAAAATGCAAAAGGTGAAACATGTTCTGCTTAATATTTTTGTGTAAGCATGTACAAAAAACCCCAAAAGGTGCACCGAGAACAGTTCCAGATTAGTTAAACTCTTATTCTGTACTTTTACACAATAAGACAATAAACTCTTAATATTTTGTGAATGCAAAATGCGCATCTCTTGAAAAAATATAATGTATTTTCAAGTATTCTTTTTTTCTTTCCTTTACGTGTATGGATGAAATATAATCTCTGAAATGGAAATTGTCAAAAAAAAGAAAAGAAATAGCAGATAAACAAATTCATGATAGCCCAACAAGCATAATCATCGTTGACTCCAAGTTAATCAGTCCTCACATTTGTAAATTTGTGTTTGTAATAAAAAACACCTTTCAAAAGAAGACATAAAGTGACTATACAAGTATTAAGAATTTCATTTCACAGAAAAGAGCTGTGCAATCTCATTCACCATAATGAATTGTCATAATAATTTGTAACTGCAAACAATACAGTCTCTTTTTCACAGATCCCACAACCCACCCCTCAGTTCATAGATTCCGATGTGTCCTTTCTTAAAGGAATCTTAAAGCTAGTGAGTTTTTGGCCAAATAGTTGGCTCAGGAGGTGGTTCTGAGACTCTGCGGTCCGGTAGGAATGGCTTTCCATCGACCTGACTCCCATCTTCGGCCGAGGCTTATTCAGGGAATTGTTCTTAGGAGCCGTCGACCCCTTAGATACCGGAGACTGCAAACAGCGGCCTAAAGGTCCCTTTTTTGCTTTGCAATCCCCATTCACATGGGCTACAATCTCTGCTTTCTTTGGTAGGCAGTTGTCAAGCAAACCTCTTTTGGCCTGCAACCCCAGGTTTGACGTTTTGCTCTTGGAGATAATCTTGTTGCTTACAACGTCGTCCCTCACTGAAGACAGCACGGAGTAATCACTCGGCCCATCTGGTTTCCTTTGGGACGAAGGACTCTCGCACTTGTTGAGGCGAAACTTCTTCTTAGCCTTCGCATCGACATCAAGATTCTCACGCGTGGCAGGAGAGCAAATTCTTTGCGAGCAATAAGGAGACTTCATCTCTTTCCTTTTCTTTTGCTGTCTTAGAGACTCCCTGTCCTCATTTAAGTCAGAGCCATTTGATGACCCTTTGATCATCTGAGTTGGTTCTGACGGCCTCGGAGCGGCGGTGCCGCTCTTACAGCCTTCGTTTGTTTTGGTCGGGGATGCTTTGTCTTTCGTCGGACTGCTCGCTTGCGGCTCACCACTGTTCGACAAAGTATCCTGCTTTCCATCATTGCTGCTATTAGGCTTGTTAGTTTCTTTCCCCTGGCTATCGTCTCGCTGTTGATCGATGTGAGACTTTTCTGAGGTCTGGGTGTTTGCTACAGTCATATTTCTTGTTAAACCGGGTGAATCCTCGCTAGATGGGACTGAACATCTACTCTCTGACCTTTTCTCCGTGGCGCCATCTGTGCTGCCGTGGGCTGGAGCTGGCTTTTCTTTCACTCTCTCTTGCCCTACGTCACTGTTCTCTTTAGACACTAACCACCGAGATGTTGTCTCTGCTGGGATGCACACTGCCTCGTCCTCCTCCTTCACGTCGCATAATTCAGAAGCAGGTCTTTCACAACCCTCTTTAACTGGCAGCGTTGGCAACGTGCTGGGATCTACTTCCTCTTTCTTGGGTGACTCCGATTCTGAAGATTCGTTGTGAAATGAACATTGATCAAGTTCACCAAACAGGTCTGAATACTCCTCAGTATCATCCTCCGTTTTAACACTTGTACTTTGTGGGTCCTCACGATACACGTTGGAACTCGTCTGTGTGGAGTCATCTGCCATGGATACGTTTGATTTTGAAGACGGCGTTTCAGAATTTGGATTGTGCAGGGAGCCAATGCTGGCTATCCCACTGTCTGAGCTGTTTTCTTGCAGACAGTCATTAACTATTTTCCTCTTTTTGTTTGCAGGCAAGTCAGACGTCAGGTCGTCTTTGGAGGCAGACGCTTTAACAGGTCTCAGCACCCCTTTGAACTTGAAAATCTTGTTTCCCCCCAACAAATGTTTTTCCATGTGACGGTCAAACTGCTCCTTTTTCGAAAAGGTGTAGTTGCATGTGCTGCAAATGAAAGATTTCTTGATCACATGCATGACATCAGCACAGAGCTCACAGGTGTAGAGGGTGGTATGCTTTGAATCCAAGTCATCCATCTCCTCATGCGCTCTCTTCAGGTGGTCCTTTAGTTCTTGGGCCTCCTGGTAGGAAACCGGACATTTGTGACAAAGGAAAATCTTCTCCAAGTTGTGAACCACGAGATGTCTCTGAAGCTTAAAGGGCTTTGGAAACTGTTTTCCACAGTGATGGCAGTCTCTGGATGGATCTTTGCAGTTTGGGTGCATCTCCACATTTTTAGGTGTGTCTGTTTTGTGGAGGACCTCGAGTGGCTTTTCACTTGTTCCGTTATTGTTTTTGGATTTGTGAACTTTGAGTTCCACGCTCTCCGCAGTAATAGTCTTCACTTCCCCCACAGTCATTTCATGAACTGCTGATTTCTCCTGCGCTTTGGGGACTTTGCTGGATTCTTTGTTGGCTTTGGAGGGCCGGTGTTGCATGATGGATGTAATGAAGTTCTTCACGGCCGTCTCCTGCATAAAGGTGCCTGGAATACCTAACATTGACCCCTGTGTCTGGCCCTTCCGGGCGAACTGGGTGGCATGCTCGCGCAGGTGTTCATTGTACATCCAGACATCCGATATCTCCTTCAGGCACATTCCACACGTCCAGATGCCTGCTTTATTCTTGGCATGTTTTTCTCTCAAGTGGTCTCTCAGTTGCTCCCTGGAGCTGAACTTACGCTGGACGCACATATAGCAGGTGGGAGGTGGGGAAGGGTTGTGGGAAAGCTTGTGAAAGTTCAGCTCTCCCAGAGTGAGGAACCAGGTGAAGCACACCTTGCACTTATACTGCTTGTCCTTGACCTTCAGGCTGCCGTCCTGGCGTTTCCTGCCTCTGCGTTCTGTTGGTTTCTTGGATTTCTCCACGTCTTTATTCTCTATGTCAGCCACCGCTATCGGAGGACCCACTGTGATATCTTTACTAGACTCAAAGAACTGGATTTCGGGCAGTTGAAATGTGGTCTTGATGTTTTGAATGTCTATGCTGTGGAAATTGGGTACATTGTCCGTGACACTTGGTTCTAGAGGTTGGGGTGCAGACGGAGGCTTTGCAGAGCATTGTGTGATTGTCACATCTTCGTTGGATGAGATTTGGTCAGAGGATACCTTTGGCTCAGTAGGAAGGCTATTAGGGTCACTCAAGCCACTCCATTCTATTGAGGATTTATCAATAGTGCTTTCGATTGGACTTAAGTGGTTGTTGCCAGGCTTCTCGTGGTTGTCAGGGGTTTTTTCATGATCACTGACACATTGATTCATTTCTGACGCTGTCTTGGCATCCCCCTTCAAGGAGCTGTTGTGGCACATATTCAACATGATGGCATCATCAATAGATATTGTCTCATATTCACAGTGGTTGCTTTGACTGTTGTTTAACATTTTGTCTGTTTGACTGTCAACATATTGGTCTTGAGAAGGAGGGCAGTCCTTTAGCGTATGTGAATCAGGTGATAGCTTCTGTCTTTTGTTTTTCTTGCTGTAAACTCGAGGGGGCTTCTTCCTCTTTATCTCCTCATCTCTGGGGAAGAGCTGTGAAAATGTAGTATCATCGTCGAGAAAACCTTTGACAGGGGAGGAGAGAGGATCAGCCTCATCTGAAGGGGGACTTGTTTTCTCGCATTCTATCTTGACTGACACTGTTTGAAGTATTTCCTGTGCAACTTTCTTTTCTGGGACTTCTTCTGCTTTCTCTTCAACAACATATACTTGCGCACTCAGTTCACAAGATTCTTCACTCGTCTCCTTGTGTAGAGATACACATTCCTTTCTAATGTCTGTGCATGATTCTTCTCTATTGACCGTCTCTGTCAAACTTGTACATTCCAGCTCATCAGTGTCAGTTTTGTTTGGATTTATTTCGCTAATTTGATTGGGGAGATTTGCATCTGTTGTGGGGTGTTTGGTTAAGCCACCCAAGCCACAGTTTGAGGCAACAGAGTTTTGAAACTCTTGTGTTTCGGTAAGCGTCTTGTTTAGCAGATTGTTTATTTTCACTTGTGCTTCAGATGATTTACAGTGCCCCTGAATTCCACGGTTTTGGAATTCAGGAGTTATCGCTTGTAGAATGTCTGTTTTCAATATATTCAGAAGCTCATCGGAGAAAGGGTCTGTCTTGTTGCTGACTTCGCTGTTTTTGTTCTTCCTGGCTTTGTACATTTTCTTTATCTTTGTAGACAGGGAAGGCATATGGTGGGCTGTTTCATCTGCTGCCAGGGTTATATTTGTCTCTGTTGCCTTAAGGTCTACGACCGTATCGGACTCTGAAGCATTCAATGGGATTATATCATCACGTTTCTTGGTATAAAAACTTTTACACTCTCCGTGTATTTTGTTCTGGAAGCACCGTTGTGAATTATCTTTGAGGCTTTTCTCGGTAGTCGATGGTGGCTTGGAACTGAGAAATTTCCCCTGATGATTTGGATTTTCCAGGAGAATGTTTTTGTCTGCTTTGACCAAATGTTTCATTGCCTTGTGTCTTTTTAATCCTGGAACTGTCCTGAAACACATGGAACAGATGTCACAAAATGCTTTCCCCTGTTGCATGTTGCTTTTTTCATTTGTCTTGTTTGGAGAGGTATCCCCTTGTAGCTGGGTGGGTGTTGGTTGTTGAACTTTGTTCTCCATTGTCAGTTGTTTCTCTGTTGGCAGTTGTAAAGCGTCCACCTTTTCACAGATGATCAGTGGCTTCAAAGTGAACAAGCCCGGCGCATCTTCTCTGTGGTATCTTGGTGCGGTATCTTGCATACATGGAGTGTTATTATCCTCCGATCCAGCTTGGCTCATGATGTCACCATCAATATGATCAATGGATTCAATGGTATTATGGTAAGCCTCCACATTTGTCTTCATATCACTTGAGGACTCTGTGCATTTATTGTGAGGTGGAAAATCTAATGCAATGCATGGATATTTTAGATGTTGGCTGTCATCGCTGCCCTGGGGTTCATCTGGTAGAGTCGGTTGAGCTGGTGAATCTGAGTTTGACGGCATGTCTGTTTTTATGTCCGGTGTGTTTTTGATGAACATCTGGAGTGCTGGGTCAACGCTGAGCTCACACGGTTCACACATCTTTCTCTGGCTCTTGAGCGTCTCTTCATCCTCGGCGTTCTCCTCCGGTGATATAGGGATGTAGTCATAATGATTTAGCTGTGGTGGGTCATTTGAGATGCCATTGTAGTCCAGTGGGCTGAGTCTAAAATCGTACAAAGTGTCATCCCTCTTTGAAACATTGTCTGACGCCTCCAGTGGCTCTGCTGTGCTGTTCAGAGAAAGTGGTTGGGATGCGGTGGCTTCATCACTAGATGTTTTACACTCTGTAATTCCAAGATCCAAACGAGGGGGACTGTTTAAAGTATACTCCATCTCAGCCGTTGTGGTCACCGGCTGGTCGTTCACCGCCTCATCAATTTTTTCATTTTCACTTCTGCTTCTTGGGGATGGTGAAGGATGTGTGTTTTGAAGTGGTTCTTGGTCGATGGTTATACTGTCACGTTTGCTTTGTGATTGACATGTATTCTCTTGCGTTCCCACATTTTTCATGGACGTTGGTGGAGAAACTGGAATGATGGGAGGACTGGAAGGTGGAGCAGGATATATACATTGATTTTGATCTTCATCCATATTCCCACTGCAGGGTGAACTTTTGAGGCTTTCAATGAGATGTATTAGTGGAAGTTGTTCTTTGCTGTCTTCAACAGTTGGAAGCTCTCCTACTTGGTCCTGAATACTATCGGATTGAAGGTCAGATTCATGTTTTGGTGAATTCACTGTACAAGTGTCTGGAGCCTCCTGGACGTCACTAGACTGTGAATGCATCATCAACATGCTACTCTCTCCCACTGTGGGTGGAGCTTCTGGGCTGTTTGGACCGTGACATTCTACGTGGGTCTCCATCAGTATTGGGCTGTAAGGTTTTTCTGTGGTCACTACCTCCATGGACATATCGGCTGCAAGACCAGCACTGTACATCTCGGTGTGGCTGTAGTTTTGATGTGCAACATGACCAACAAAATCGTCTTGTTTTGTGATGGTGGTCTGAATGTCGCTTTCCTTTTGTAGATTTTCGGAACTTTCCACTCCCTGTTCATCAGGAAAGGGTGAATACAGATGAGCACCGTCAGCGTGGAACTCAGGAGACGTCTGCAGCAAGCCTGTTTCCATCACCTTCTCTATATTCTCACCCAGCTCTATATTGGTGGCAGTAGGATTGTCTGCTGATGGGGACTGGGCAGCAGAATCACTAATGATTCCCTTCACTGCCTCTTCTTCCTCCTCTTGACTGTCTATGGTGGGGTGTTTGTCATCGTCGACATTGCTTTTGAAGAGTTTATTTAGATTGTCCAATGCATTGCTGTTCTCACAAGTGCCCTCCACCACATGTGAACCCTCCATGCCCATGTCTACTAAAGAGTAGGCAGACTCCATTGTGTCACTCTCCAGCGTAATCTCTTTCTGAAGTGATACATCCTCTGTCTTGACCCCATTATTATTGTTCTCTAAGGGATCACTTGACTGCAATACAACTGGGTGTAGTTCATCAGCAACAATGGGGTCAGTGGTGTTGGACAGAGACTGTGACTCATTCAGAATGAATTCAATAGCCTGCTTTTGCTCAATGATGTTTGGAGATAATATATTCTCCGTCTCTGTAAGGACTTCCCTTTGATCGCTATGTTCTTCTCCATCTATTGCATCCGTCTCTTGACTTTCGGTTTCTGGATCATGTCGGCTTTTGCGCGGGCTGACAGTCATCTCCTGTTGTTCCGATATAATGGATTCTTCTTTGAAAATAGAGTCTGAAATCACCTCCAGACTTTTCATGAGGTTCTCGGTGTATCTCTTCTCTTCCAAAATGTCCTCCTTTGTTTCTGTAGCAGTTTTTTCTTTTTCACTGTTTGTGTCCTCTTGTGCTGTGTGCTGCTCATGGTTCTGTATTGACGCCGATTGATGCTGTACTGAACGTACACTTGTAGCTATATCTGTCACATCATCATCTCCCCTTTCACTGAAATGTTCAAGAGGTCCCGGTTCATTGTGTGTTGGAGTCTGGGGATTATGGGGCTCCTCAATCAGGTCAAACTGAAATGGACTGGACCACGGCAGAACCTGGTCAGTAAAATGTTCCGATGACATACTACTCACTGGCACACTCAAGGATTGCACAGGGCAGTGAATATCCAGACCCGTGCCATCATTGTCAGAGTCATCGCTCAGCCGCAAGGGAGAGAACTTGCTCATTTGCAGATGTTTTGGGGTGTTTTCAGTGAGTAGTGGCAGGCTCTCTGTCTTAGTTGTTTGCAGTTGATTTTCAAGCTCACTCACAATTCTCTTAATCTCGAGCTCATCCTCTGACGCACAGCTGTTGAGATTTGCACCGTAGTCCATAATTTTTTCAGGTAGAGACAAAGGAACATGATTAAAATCAGATTTATTTTCATTTGATTTCTCTGGGTCTCCTTTGTACTGAGATATTTCATCTGGTAGCACTGGGCTGACGTCCACCATGAGGCTCCATTCTCGTTGTTCCAGAAAGGGAGAAAAGGATGAATCAAACGCTTCCTTCTTACCAAGTGTGTTTTCTATTGAATTGAACCCCTCTTTTTGCAAGGGGATGTCTGAGTAAAGACTATTGTCAAACCCTGCCACCGTAAGGTCCCCGAACACAGATGATGTGTCAAACGACAGTGGGGACTTCATGAGACCGTGGTCCTGATCAAGAGGGTAGGGCATGAGGTGAGATGTGTCTTTTTGTAGTAATGGATCATGGCTTTCAGGTGGAGAGAGACACACCTCATCCATGAAGGAACTGCAAAGAGATGGAGGCTTGGGGGCAAAGTCCTTCCCTAATGTAACCGCCTCTTCCCCCCTGCAGACAGCCTCACTGTGCTTATCAAAAAAGTCACTGTCTGACAACTTTGTGTGTGTTGCCTTGTGCCCCTCGCTATCTCTTCTTTTGCATGTTGCTTTTCCCTCTGAGCTTCTCTCATTCTCATGATTAAAATCATCTTTGTTGACAGTGACAGATTGTGACGAGTCAAGCTGTCGTTGCTTAATATGAGCATGACTAGATTGTGCCCTCGAGTCACCCTTGTGAAACGTTTTGTCTGTTGTCTGTGATGTGTTCACCTCATAACTAAATGTGCCGGTTTCTCTGCTATGTGACTCTGACTTCGATATTGTAAGTGGGTTTTTACATTTCTCATGGTTCTTGAGTGCATAATTTGCTTTAGGTGACGATGACACCAGATCAGCAATATCTGTGCTGGAGTGACGGCTCTTGGGGGTCTTTGCACTGTCTTTGATAGCAGAATGACCAGACTGATCTGTATTCACCTTTTTGGCAGATTTAGTGAAGGACAGTGCTACAGATGTGCTGGTCTCATCGTACAACTTGTGTGGCGAGGATCTGTCCACGGTTCTCTGCTTGGGACACTCTTTTGTCTGCATCTCCATTTTCTTCTCACAGTCTGAGTCAGTGCTTTTTGGACTGCTGATGCTATCGCTAGAGGCACTCACAGATGTGCTGAGGTCACTGCTGGTGGAGGACCTGCTGTCCCGCCTCCTGACCTTCTGGTGGGAAGCGTACTTCTCAGGTGAGAGGGAAACCACTTCACTCTTCTTCACTTCGAAGCACTCTTTGGACTCGTGCCTCCACGCGGCTTGCTCCCTCTCACCCCTCGCCCGCCACTTGCTCTCCTTAGTGTAGGTGTATTTACACCGGCTGCTTTGGCTGAGACGGCCCTGGCTCGCTCTCTTCACAGGTTCGCACTCGTCATCAGCGTCCGACACGTAATCGTACTCTCCAAAAGCAGGGTTCTGCACACTGGGAGTGACTTTGTCCATGACGAGAGAGAACTGAATGTTTTTGGTTCCTTTAACATTGAGCTTATTAAGTTTGTTCTTCTGTTGAACTATCTTGTGAATGAGCTCCTTGCTCCAAGTGCCACCGCTGCTTCTTTTTCGTTTATTCTCTTTTACTGCTTTTGCTGTCATTGGAGATGTTTGGGTTGCAGTGGGTGGCTGGGAATCTGTCGATGCTCTGGATACAGAGCTGTCCTGAAAACCTTTAAGACCAGAGCGCTCGGAAAACTTGCTGCTAAGGACAAATCGGGGAGCGCGAGAATTGTCATCCTCACTTTTGAACAGTTTACTGGCATCTGTTTCTTTGATGTCTCTTTCCCTGGACTTCTCTCTAGGTGAGATTTGTGAATTATTAGGAGAGGTCTCTTTTTTTATGTTTATTTTCTCATCTTTCTCCATATTCAGAGACATTTTCTCAAATTTGTTATCTGTATACTTGTCTGTTTCATGTCTGTCATTGGAGTCATACAAATACTTTGACTCTGTTAAAGTCCTGTCCTCTTTTACAGTTTTGCTTTTACAGTCAGTGGCAACGGACTCTTTGGTTTTCAAAGATTGTTTGTTTGAAGTTGTCTTGATAGTGGTAAGGTCATCGTCAGCAAATGCATCAATAAAACTGCTGTCTATCTCTGCATTATCTGACTGATATCCCAGTCCATTCAACGCTTCTGTAATTAAACTGTCTAGCTTGGCATCCTCCATTTCCAACTCAGGAAGAGGGACAGGTAGATTGCCTGAACCAGAGAACAAGCTGAGTTTGATTTGATCCTCCTTGTTATCTCCTTTTGTTTCACTGTCACACATCAGCTCTCCATTTTTATTAAGGCCCAAAAGAGATAGATGAAGTTCCGATGGACATCTCGGAATAGATGTGCTAGCACTAGATGTTGGAACTTTTGACGGGTCTGCGTGAAACTTTCTGCCGTCTTCCATCTTGGATATGTCTTTGAGGTCAATATGTGCAAAAGAATGCTGAGAGCAATACTGCTTATGACCCAAGAATGAGGCCAGGTTGTTGAAATTCTGATCACACTGCTTACATGTCAGTAGCACGTCCAACTGGTCCAGATTAGCTGTTGCTAAGGATGTGGCGAGCAGCTGATGTGCAGAGTATGGCGGTGGAGGCTGGTGATGTTCCAGACCAAAGCTGTCCATGTAACCCTTGTTTCCATCCATAGTATTTTTAAGGTTCACACCATTTTGCAGGTAGCTCAGCATGTCGTCTTTTCCTCTCTCTGACCCATACGGCATATTTCTGGGGCCTTCAGAATGAAAATGTTGAGAATTAGTTCCCAAGTGGTCTGATGGCAACTGCGTTTTGGTCTGGTGCTGGTGATAAAATGGCGGAGGGCCACCTGCCTTCGTCATCTGGCTGTCCTCTGAGCTATGGTTAACAGGACTGGTGGATGCTGGCGAGAGCGAGGAGCAGGTACTGCTAGAAGTGGGGTTATGAACTGGTGATGGCAAAGGAGAAGGCAAAGGGGATTCATACGGGGACACCATCATAAGGCCGACGGGGGCTACTTGTAATGGCGGATAGCTATAGGTCCGGGACGGTGCTCCTGGAAGAGTTTGGTTAATTCCAAAGTAAACAGGTTTATTTTTTGGCTCACAGACCTGTGCGTGGTTCGCCTCTGCTTTGAAATTTGGTATTGCACTGCTGCTGCTATGTTTGATAGCATCTGGTCTTTGGTTAGAAAATACATCATTTGTTTTGTTTTGAAAAGGGTTCGGTGTTTTCATGGGAGCATTCTTATGGGATTTACAATCATCCTGCCAGTCAGAGGGAGAAACCATGTACGCCAGTTTTTGGTTGTTTAGCTGCCTCGACAGCTCTATTTTGTTCTGGCTTGCAGTGACAGAAGTTTGGCGTAGTTGTTGCCAGGGCATTATGCCATTTTTTGATGAATTTGGCCTTTGGTCGAGTGCTGTTTGATTTTGGAACTGAAACTTTTCATTCATATCAGCAAATGGGATTGTGTGTTGTTCAACTGATAAATATGTTGAGTGTGGTAATCTATTATGTACCTTATTGTTTTTATCAAAAGACACTGAGCCCAAGGGAACGCTATTGTGTGAAGAGCTTTGATATGTTTTGTTTGCAAAGTGTAATTGGCCACTTGGACCTTGTGAATGACTTCTTGAATGATGCACACTTCCTTGAATGAGTGTTCTCTGGTTGGCACCTGTGTCTTTTGGGTGTACACTTCTCTTACTCCCAGGAGTAATAGCCAGATCACCAATATCTGCCTGGCCAAAAACCTCTGTGTTCTTTTGTAGGGCGTTTTTCCCCAGTTGTTCCCCAGGCTGTGTGCTGGAGCCAGAACTGTCACTACTAGTGGAGTCCTCGCTCTGACTCCTGGGACAGAGCAGCGACAACGCTGTCCCCGGTGGAGCCGGGTTGTACTGTGACGACAGTGGGGTCGGGTAACAGGTTCGCTCTTCTTGCTGCTGTGGTTCCTTACAGAACTGGGTGTTGCTTGGAGTTAATTCCCCTCCCATTGTGAAGGAAAAAGAGGTGTGGGTCACATGTGCAGAAACATGTGAGGAGTCTGTGAAGTCTTGCGACTGGGAGTTCTGTTCACAAGGGAAAGGGCTGGAGGTGGAGTCTTCCAGAAACTGGTATCCATATTGAAACGGTGCAGATGCAAAGGCACCTGCTTTATTGACCTCAGTGAGAGTTGTTGATTTCTGGGATGAAATCCCATAGGTAGCACCATTAAAACTCCTCTCCGGAGACTGCCATGCGTTAGAGCCGCTCAGCTGAAAGTCTGTCAAAAGCAGCTGACTGCCGGACTGTGGACTGTTGTTCTCCATCGGAGCCGACTGCTGCTGCTGCTGCTGGGCCATGGCCGAATGTGGATGGGTGGAGGTACCACCAGTGGAGGTCAGGGTCTGTGAGGTATAGCTCGGCGAGGTCAGGTTGGACGGAGCCTCCTGGAAGCATCGGGTGTAGCTAAGCTCCTCTTGTTGCAGCTCGGCCTCTCTCTCCGGGATGCTGGGAACGTGGAACCGGTAGCTCCCTGAGACCGGCCCGGCCCGGCTGGCCTCCAGCTTCTTGGGCGGGGAGACCTTCTGCTGCGGGTAGGCGATGCCAATGGTGGGGTTGGAGCGCGGGTTGGTGATGCTCAGCCTGTAGAGCTGCTGAGGGTTACCTCGCTCTGACTTCCCCGAACGCTTGGCCTTGTCTCGACTGCGGCCTTTCCCGCTCGGCGACTGCGGGCTGTTCTTGCTGCTCGGCCAAGTCCTGTCAGTGGAACATTTCGGTCTGTTCTGCAGGGACCTGAAGTCGATCTTCCCTGCCTTTTGTGGTCGTATCACAGCCTCTCGTTGCTGAGTACAATCCCTCTCCTTCTCTAGTTTGTCAGTCTTGGCCCCTCTGCCATCAGGCCTGGCCTCGGTGCCAGTGCTTGGAAAGTGGGCCAATGAGTGTTTTTTGGTTTTGTCGCTGTGCTGCTCCAGCGAGGTCCCTGCATCCTGCAGTTTGGACTCTGTGTGGTCCAGCTCTTTGACAGCATGTGTGTGCTGAGCCTCTCCTGCCATGGTGCACAGGGCGCTGCGCTGTGAAGGCCTTGGTCCTCAGAGGCGTTATCTGGGGTGCAGAAGCATGGTCCTCTGGTTCGAATAAATCAGTAAAGCTCCAGTGAAGGGAACTGCTGCAGGGACGGCGGGGGTTCTGCTCGGTGCTGGATCATCTCTTCACGGTCCTGGTGAACCACAGATCTGGCATCAGAATGCAGGAGACCTGAGGACACAGAGAAAGCAGGGTTAGACAAATATCTACATATGCGGTATATAGGTGTGTAGATGTATATGTGGTTATGTGTGTGTGTATATATACATATATATTTATTTGTCATTCCTTCCTTTTTCCTTGTTTGTTTGCATTTAGTATGATCACACCACTGAGTCTACCTTGTAAGAATGACAAAACCCAATAAAAAAACACGAAAAAATATCTTCATCTTAAATAAGCATGCTTAAAATCCCGCTTAAAATCCCTCCATGTACAAAATCCATCAAACCTTAATAACTGAGATGGCACAGTAAAAATAGATAATAGTGTGTGGGTGACAGAAATCAGTTTGAATCATCCCAGTATGGACCAGTAGAGGGCACTATTGGCATGGCATAGTAACACAAAGTAGACAAAGAACCAGTATAATCGATTGCAAAAAATCACTGCAATGTCATTCTGCTGTTAAGGAAGATTATCGTCTGCCATCAAAAATCAAAACTGACAATTACTGGTTTTCTAAGTATTGTTTCCCTGCCATCTGTGGTCATGGCTGGCAACTCTGAAGTACGCTCCAAGAATTTTCTAAAATTACTGTGAAAATCCTCTACATAAACAATCTGACAAAGAGACCAGTTTGTTCTTGAACTGACAGAGTCGTACCTCTATACTAATGATGAGAGCCGTGCAACAGCAGGATCCAAACAGCCATGCCAACACATGAATCACACACACGCGCACATGCACAAGTGCACACACTACGTGACGGACAGGGACACAATGCCGCAGTGTTCTGATGCTGCTGCAGTGGGCTCCATGTTTACATCATGGGTGAATATCAGGGCTCGGTCGGCCAGCTATTAGACAGAGAGAACAGCTTCGGTTCTGACGTGAACCACCCAGCTCACTGGCGCTCGAGTCCAGGTTTACTTGACGTAGCTCACAGTGGGCGCCGAAATGTCATTCCTGGGCCGACGAGCGGAATTCATATTCCTATGCCGGTTTTCCCAGCTGTCACACGGCGGCCGCGTTCTGAGTTGAGTGACAGCGTGAGGAGAGGGTGAGCATTGTATTGTCTTACGTCTCCGGCTCCAACACTGGCTGTGACTTTCCGTGAGACGTTAGTGAGATCAACCACAACCAGGAAGGCATACATGGATTATTAGTTTTACTTTATAGCAGTTGGAAGAACAAATTCCCCCTTTAGAACTCTTTAGAGACTTGTTATAGGACAAATCTTTACCGTTTAAAGCTGACTAACTGTAAAGTTAATAGACTGACCAGTGTATGCATCTAGGTGTTGGGACTATAAAGCATTTATTATATTGCCTCCAGATGAAAATGAACACTAAATCAACCTCAGAAGCAGGCCTGTGGTTCAACACAATACTCACACTGCACATACACACACACACACACACACACACAGATAGAGAGAGAAAGAAAGAGAGATAGACAGAGAGAGAGAGAGAGAGAGCGCAAAGAAGGCAGAATTCCACCCGGGGAGGGGGGTCATGAAGATCAACACCTGGTTTTGTTTCCACCCTTTGGTTAAGCTAATGTTACTGCCTCCTTAGACCGTTAAATAAACAAGTGCACATAAATCCTGTTCACAACCACCTACACACACACACACACACACGCGCACACACACAGCCTTGCCCTGCAGCCTGCAGGCCAAGGCCTGGAGGATCTGTCTGTAATTGCATCTCACTGACAATAGTGAGTTGTGGGAGTGTTTACTGTTGCACGAGGACACTTTCACTGTCTCTCCCCTGCAGCTCACTTTGGGTGAACTTTCTGTTATCCAACGCGTGGAGGAGCTGCGTCTGCTTGCTGTTTTGCATATATTTATTATCATGTGATTTTAGTCGTGCAAAACAATGAATCACTGTTATCTTTAACTGTATAATTAAACTTAAAAGTGTTTGTATTATATATTTCATGGGTTATGCAGACAGACAGAGAGAGAGAGATAGACAGATAGAGAGAGAGAGAGATGAGTGGCACACCTACATTCCTCACTCAGAGATGTCAGCACCAGGACTATGACAACATGCGCAGCTCTAGGAAAAACAGCAAGGCGTCATAGAAGACGGCCTAGGAGAACACTTAAAGGCCTGTCAGGTTGAAGAAGAGGGCGAGATGAGGTGTTGATGGCTTTCGATTGTGAGTGTCAACGTTGGAAGGAGGCCTACTGCTGTAAGACTCCCACTGTGAGCCTACAACGCCAGGGGAAGACACCAGTCCATCCAGGAAGTGAAACTCCCAACCATGTTTAGGCTCCACCCAGGTCTTGTGTCTTGAAGAACTAACTAACCGCCCCTTCTGACTGAAAATAATTGAGTTATTTTGAGTCAAGACACCAGACCTGCTAGTTAGTGACTTAGTTAGTTAGTTAGTACCAGCTTCTGGTTGCGAGGAGCAAAGTCTCAGAGACTCACTGAATAGTAAGCAATGTGAACCCGCTGACACAGCACCCTGCTCCGGGACAAGGAGGAGTCACGCATGTGTTTCCCTGTTCCACCCCCCATCCCGCTAACCTTTCAGTGGCATTTAACAGCCTGGGAGAGAGCCTGGAAGGCTGGGTGAGGGGTTGGGGTGTGTTGGGCCTCCACTACCGCCACCGCCACCACCGCCACCGCCCCTTCTGGAGGAGAGGTGGTGGTGGTGGTGAAGGGGGTGGAGGTGGAGGAGGGGTGGTTCGGTAGTACTGACTGGGTTTAGGCCTGGCTGTGAAAAGTGACATCCTGTCTCTATCACTCCACAGAATTTGGGAAGACGGAAACCCCTTCTGTCTTTGCTTTTGCAGACCCCGGTCGTGAGTGATAGCGGGTCGTGCAGCGCATAAAGACCCCGGATCATCCATCACGGAGCATCGGCGCGGCGGACGATGCACGCAACGCTGACAACAAAGACGGCAGCACAAGGATCACAGGGCCCTTCCAGAAATAGCACCTCGCTCCGACCTGTCAGCACGCAGACGCACAAAGAGGCTGGAGACGCGGAAACAAAAGCCTGCTTTACTTCTCTTGCCTCCGCCTTGACCGCTTCAACTCCAGCCTCCTCCCAAACTAAAAAAAATGACTTCACACAGACTCTAAACATATCGGCCGTCTGGCGTCTTTGATACGGCCCCACCTTTTTTTTAATCTTGACAGGGGAGGGAAAAAAAGATTTTGGATTGGGAATAAACTCAGTGTGGTGTGGCGGAGAGAGAATTGTTAACTCGACAAAAGCTGGTATCAAACCCACTGGGGCAGGTCTGAAATTAGTTCCATAAAGTGCATATCGCTGAGCTTTACAAGTCAATTAAGGCAGGATGCGTGTGTTCTGGGAGTCACCAGGCCTGACATGTGGCTGCTACACACTGCTGAGTGTTGATGAACTGGTGTGTTTGCGGTATAGGTGTGTGTGTGAGCGGTTAACTGTACATGTGTGTGTATGTGTATGTGTATGTTTGGGTGTATACGTGTGTGCGTGTGTGTGTGTATGTTTGGGTGTATACGTGTGTGTGTGGGTGTGTGTGTGTATGTGTGTGAGTGTGTGCGTGTCAACTTAGGCAGCAACTACTAAAAATAAGGCAGCAGCTACCTTTTGATTGCTGATAAATGAAGTTTAT
>OMKN01022325.1:2283-14984 GCA_900302345.1 Melanonus zugmayeri
GTCAATTCTGTATCGTTCATTCGCTATCGCTGCGTTTCACATCCAATGAGAAACGACAGCGGCTTTTAGCTCTGAACATCCCTTTCAGTGTTGCGATGTGCTTGTCTCGCACGCCCCCCCCCCACATCCCACACTCATTCTTCCTCGCCCGGCCAATGTGCTGCACTACGCCGATTGATTTGGATGCACTCTCTTAATAGCACGAGGGTCTTTAAAAGAGCCAATATGTATAATTGGAACAGCGATGTCAGCGGTGTATAGTGCACCACTATATTAGTATTATAGGGTGTTACACACTTTCATACTGACCACCGGCGTTGTGTTCCTATTAAAGTCCAGATGATAATAGTCACTGCTCCTCCTGCGTAATCTGTTTTTCTTCGAAGTCACAGGGCGAGCGTGGTGCTCCTCCAGAGACATGTTTTATGAACTTAATTTCCTCTAAAAGGGACCAAATTGAGTTTATATTTTCCTGCATCTATGCATCTAATACATTAGCTTGGGGTATTTTTAGGTCAATCAAGCCCCTTGCCTCTCAGGAGATGACAAGATGCATCCGTCTTGCTTGACTGGACTCTTGGATTAGATTGCGTGGGGGGGACTCGAGAGGGAACAGGCCCTCCAGTAACTGATTTAAGTCAACTCTTGAAGTTGTTAAGATGGAAAATATCAGGCTTGGTATTTTTCATTTAGATAGTGTATTCAGGGATAATTGTTTTAAAGAAAAAAAAACAATTACATTGATTTCTGTCTCTTTCTAAATTCAACAAAAAGCAATGGAAATGGGAGGGTATAGGTCATCTGCACAGTAACACAATAACATCATATCCATGCAGAGAACAAAACGTGACTATTGTATTTTTATTTTTGTTAAAAATTAGGTTTTATCTGTTTTTTCTTTTTATGAAGATACGACCAGAGAATGACCAGGTTTCCCAAAAGGGTCAAATCTACTGCTATTGCTAACTGCTGTCAACTTGCTAATGTAACACAAAGATAAATACAACCACTTGACTATGGGAACCATGGCCACCTTTAGTCGAGTGGGCTAAGCCGCTGAAAATAATGCTGGTGGAAGGAAAGAGGACCCGGGTTCAAGTCAAGGGTGGGGCAAACTCAGGAGGAAGCAAAACCAAATACTTGTTAGCCGGTACACTAACGGTTACACTAACAGCACCCTATCCATTCTTGGCCATAAGACTCTCATGACCTTTCTGCATTTTTGCATGAAGTGGGACTGATATTTTTTCCTTGCGATGGTGCCTTCATAGTCATGTTTCGGAAATGTGGACATGTTTTTTTCTGATTCAATGCACACATCTACCTTTAGCTAGACTGACGTTAAAATGTACTTTAAAAACCTCAAAACCGAAATGAAACAAAGCATTATGCCTAATACACTACAGGAAGGAACATGAGTTTGAAATATCTCGACATGTCTGTGCTGATTTACTTCACAGAAGTGACAATTAAACTGAAATCAAAACACATCCTACACATTTCTTAAAACCTTATTTTTAATGTTTTGGATGCTTGCTTCAGATGATAGGCAGATTATCATTTTATGTTGAAATAGCAACAATTCATCAACATTATTTGTATTTTTATAATGGACTCAAGCTGTTTTGAATGACAGACAATATATTGGTCTGTGATTTTACTGCAAAGCATTAGAGAGACATATTTTATATACTTTAGATACTTTAAATGAATAAAATAATCATACAACATTAAATTAAATGACCCAGTGACAAATAAATTAGATTCCAACAAAGTTTTATCAAGTGCAACTTGCCAATATTAAAACAGGATAGGAACATAGAAACCATGAAAACCACATTGCGAAAAACCACATGCAAAAAAGCTACCTTTAATGTTCAGTAACTAGTTAAGTGCAGTGCTAAGACACTGTTTGACGTCCTTTCACATTTCTTTGTATATTTGTGTGACTTATGTCTGTGTGTCCTTCTGTATGTACTGTATGACCCACTTATTATGAAGAGCTTCGTTCTGGAAGCCATCCTTGGGATTAGGGACGAACATGCATGGTCCGACTTTGACACGTTAAGTGATGTGACTTTAAAAAGGTCCAGGCAGCCTGCTCATAAAATGGACCCGTTTTTTCTGGCCATCATCGCCACCTGTCAATCGAGACAAATGCCCACTTGGCCGGTATTCAACGTAGCATGAAAACAAATATAAATTTTCGCAGCAGCCTTTTTAATCAATACATGTTTCCCCTTAATTGTATTCCCTGTTTCAACTCAATGAGCTGCGTCAATTAATATAGAACATAGCGTTATGCTATTAAGCGACTATCGCTGCGCATGTTACTTTGAGGGTATGCGTTGATTGAATTTTCATAACCCTTTGGTGTGCTTGCCTTAGGGACCAGTAAACACTGAGAATACGCAGCAGCAACAACAACCACAAAACATGGAAGCAAAACATATTTGGGGCTTTGTTTTTCCCCCATTCCCAGTGAACTCAATATATTCACGAAGCATAACAGTTATTCCAGTCTTTTGTGTGGATGCAGTTGCTAAATGTGAATTTGATCTATAATAATAAAAAATAAACTTAGAATTGAGGAAAAAGAGTGCTCTGCTAAAGACATAGTATAATTATATAGTCAGGCTTTCATTTACATGTGAATATCATGCTCTTTAAGTCCCATACATGAGAGGGAGGAAGATGCCAAGAGGGTTCAGGTAACCATTCATCATCCTGGGATAGATATCGCCACCTCTGTGGCTAGTTAAAATGTACTGCTGAGTGCACAGATCCTGCATAGTCGTAACACATTTACCCCACCAAGTTGCAGTGTTATGAATTGCAGGTTTATAACTTAATCAATCACAGGCCTTGTTGGCTGCCTCGTTGACTAGCTTGTTTTCTCCTGAAACAAAAAAAAAGAAATGAATCCACCCACCTGAATGCAGCTGTATCATGAGCTATAAGATTAACACGGTCACAAGGCGGTCTATTGTGTTTCTTTGAATGTCGAGTGGCCTGGTAACAGTTGTGTCAACCCCACAAATGGCCATGAGGTGGCGCATAGCTAAATCTATAAGGTATTGGAAGACGTTCCGTTGATACAACATACAACAAAAATGTTCTGCACTCGAAGGCTTGAAACTCTTGGTCTGAGCCTCAGGATTTAAGAGACCTGTGTCCTTGCTCTACAATGGGAGTTTGGATATTGAGTTCGGCCCCGTTACAAATTCTAAATGTTTTTTTTAAATTCTCAGTGCTGTAGGTAATGCTCATTGAGGTGTGAAATTATGAGTCCCCATTATAAAGGGTCCATCACATAACTCGTAACTGTCTGAACTCTCACTCATTCAACTGAAAAGTCTAAGCCCACAGGTTAATTTACATCACAATGTACATTATTGATTTAGACAGAGCTCTTGTATAAAACGCTTTTAACTGATGTGCCCTCTGGGTTGCTGATAGCTGGGGTTATGAACCATAACAAATAAAATTAATCTTGGCAGAGTGGATTCATATTGGATCATATTTTGCCAGCAACATGCCTTGATTCTTTCACAATTCCACCTTAAATAATTGTGTGTTTAAAAAAATAAATAATAATGTTTGTGAGGTAAATGCATAGATGTTGAATAAATGCCAACATAATGAAATGGCTCGAATACATGTCAACTTCTTTTGAAAACAGATTGCAGTACTTGTATAAATCATTTTAATGTTATTTTTCCAATCTAGTTTATATCAGGACCAAAAAAAGGTTATTGAAAAAGTAACGTAATGGATCATCATCCTCATCATCAAGTAAGGGTAAATAGTGAAATAGTTTACTGTGTTGTTCAGGTATTTTAAATTCCAAATGTTGCAAAACTTGCAGAACTGTGAAACATACTTAAATTGTCTTAGACCACCTGCAGACATTGTTTTTTTGGTAGCTGCCATACACTCACACACACACTCCATACCAAGTCACTTCTATGTAAGGGATAATATACAGCCAGCTGGTCATTATTGCGAAATAATCCCCGACAGGGTGATGCAGGACCCCGATGCGAATTGGAGAGGTCTTGAATCACCCTGAAGGGGCTTATTACACGGCTACTTACTAAAGAAATCAATAATTTGGCAATATAACAACAAAAACTAAAAGATTTTATGGATTTCAACATTATTTTATTGCTTCTACTAAACAAAAATTGTCTGTTAGATTCTTCGGTTCGAAATAGCGTTCATAGAAACGGTCTGTTATTTATAGCAGCGGTCTGCTATTCAGAAATAACAGACTGTAATTGACCAATCAGAATCAAGTATTCAACAAAGCCGTGTAATAAATAGTAAGAGCTGGCCATGATTCTGTGTTTGTCTCTGGATAGATGTTAACCCTACAGCGATCACTGTAATTGCTCTCAGAGTACAATATTATACTTGGGCCACATCCAGAGAGAAATCTGTATGTATCTTGTGATCACCAAGCTTTAGTGATCGCTTTAGTGCTCTTTTTTTTGTAGGTCATTGTTGTATCTTAAAATTAAGTCTGGGTGGTATTATTGGCACCAGAACAGAGCAACAGCGGATTACAGAGGGAGGTCCAACCAGAAGACCATAACACCCATTTTTTGAATCCTCATTAGGGGCCCAAATATGAAACTCAGACTCATTTGCATTAAAGCTGAATTTGCCACGTTTTCATGGAAACACCAAGCAAATAGATGATCTCACCCTATATACACACTTCTCCCCAGGGCTCCTTGTTCCCACCTCTTCAACAGCACCCCATTATGAGGCTTGTATTCTATTTTCCAAGGAAGTCAGAGACTTATTTGAGCATTTCTGTATAACTACGGCTATCCATCTTGTGCTAAGTGTTAAGGTAGCACGCTGTAGGATGATAAGGGGCCGTGTCTTACAGTTTAGCTGTGTTTAGCTCTCTCATTGCGTGGCTGAGCAGCGTCTGCTAATCACTTCACAAATCAAATCAATGACTGCTTCTATTTGAAAAAATGTAAATGCCATTGAGTTCAAATTTGAGTTAAAGTGTCTAAAAGCGTATATTTTTTAGAGGAAAAAAAATGCAATGTGCTGCAATATTTCTACTATTAGTACCTACGTAGTGGTGTATGTAAAACTGGAAAAATTAAAAGCTATTGACTGTAGCTAAGCTATGTGAACAGGGTAAGAAACATATGCATGCACGCACACACACACACACACACACACTTCTAAATCTAGTTAAGTAATATGTTCAGTACGCATCCTGATTATATAGCTATTTAATTTAACAAGATAGTAGAGAAATAACTATTGGAATATTGGAATATTTAATTGTGTTATCACTGAAAGGGGTAATTGGATGAATTAATGAATTAATGAAAGTGACTGTGGGACTCCTTTTTATTGGCTACTCTACTTAGCCTTATATCGATAAAAGTTGGTTTTGTATATAAACTGATTCATATTACATCGTGTCCTTACTGAGATTAAATCATTTTTCCAGGAAATTGTTTTACCAGGAATCTGAACAAAATCACAAAAAACAACTATAACAATTCATAAATATGATCCAATATAATACTTTTTGTGATGTACTTTGGGTGGTATGTTGTTCACCAACAAGCCAGGATCAAAACTTCTCAGCAGACACAATAAAAAAAGAGATGTAATTTAGTTTGAAAACTTTTATCCCAAACATCTTTGGTTTCTATTTCTGTTTGCAACACCTAATTTCCCCCAGAAGATGAATAAAGTGCAACCTCAGGTAATCCAAAGAGCTATTGTATCTCGCTCTACTCACAACTCCCTCGCTACCTGTATGGTCTCTATAGAAGGAAACCCTATCAAATCAACCATGTACAGTACCGTAGAGCTTTTTGCTAACTCACATTAAAATCATCTCAACGAAAGACTTGGTGTCTTTGCATACAGCATCATAAACTGTTATAAAAAGTACCGGCCACCACGATATTTGGGTCACAAAAAGGACAGATTGCTCAGTGTGTGCAGTCTGCGCAGTGGGCCCTTTGATGAATGAAAGTCAACTGAATGGTGGCAGACCGCCAGAATGAATAGCAGTGCAAATACCATTAGAGTTAGTAGAAGCAGGGCATGCCCAGTCCAATAAATAAACCTAGAAATGTAATCTTTCAGGTAACTTTTACTTAAGGATTATACTCGATGAAAGAAAAGAAAGAAATGTGGAAAGAGAAATACAAAAAAGTGGTCGACAACAGAGAAAAAAAGATGGACAAAGAGAGGTAAAATACAAGGCATTTGACAGAGGAGAAATAATAACTTTTAGCAATAATAACATTATATAGAATATAACAATAATAATAGTAATATATGAAATATGAAAGAAGGATGGGTCAACTATGCCCAACCTTGAAATAAAAGGAGATGAAAACAGTCGCCACATTAGTAATGCAAGTGTAATGTTATGTATACTTGTTACGGTACATGTATGTATAAGCCCTGAGAGACAACCTAAAAATCTGAACAACTTCTTACATCATCTGTATGACTTGGAAAATATATCCACTGTTTTGAATGAGATAAACTCGGTTACAGTTCTCCACAGAATATTGATATTGCACTGCTGCAATATGCAATAACAATCAGCGACTATGATTACTATTATTTGATTAATATATGAAGATAGGAAGGATCTTTATTTGGATATGACCGCATTCTATGGTAAATATAAAAAGGTGGGAACTCTTTAGATTTTCTGGGAATGTATACAGTGATTCAGGAAATTAATATGGGAAATCTATAGAATACCCAAATCTATATTTATCACAACACACATTCACCTCATAACCATCGAGACTTGAATTGTATAATAGTTGGGATATGCCTAAGGATGTTGGCTTTCAGACTAAATGTACTGGGTTCAATCTCCAATATCTGCAATCCTCCTGTAGCCTGCAGGCAGGTATAACATCTGAGCGAGATGCCCTACCTGCTCCTTAATAGGCCTTGATCACAGAGAGGTAATAATAGGGGAGCACAGGTGTAGCTCATTACGTTAATGATGGGTCTGCAGGCGTTCTAGTGCCCATAATTAACATCATGAGATACACCTGTGTTCCCCCTACTATTACGCCTCTGTGATGCACACGATCTGTATCTTAATTCACTGTAACTTGCTACATTTAAATAACCACCAGCTCTATAGAAGTAGGTGACCATGGTCAAAAGCATACATACTTAGATGTTTAGAAGTGAAATCTAATGTGGCTGATATTTTTGGTTATGTAAATCAACCAACCTGCTGCGTGACAAACTAAGCTATAATAGGCCTATGTGAACGTACTAAAATATAATCAAACCAGGATCAGCCACATAATATTCAACAAAGTTCTCACTTTCACATTAACCTGCCTAAATGAAACAACCGTTTTTTTATTTAAACCAACCTTATATACGAAAAAAAGAATACAGGAATAACCTAAGATTCAAACCGTGCGTCATTAGCTCTGAAGCTCAATGTTAACACCTACACTACCTTGTCCTCTGTATAGCTGTGATCTTTATGCAACATCTGTATCTGGAGGATTACGAGGATTACGAAGTGAAAGTGTTGTGGGCCTATATATTTTATAAGTCATATGAACAAGATAATAAGTCGTACAGATGAAGTAATAAGTTGTATGGATGACATCACTAAATCGTACGCATAAGTTATTAAGATGTACGAACAAGGTATAGTGATACAGATAAGATTATAAGTCATACGTAAGTCATACATACAAGATAATATGTCTGAGCTGCACATATAAAGATAGATACATTTCATGCTGCATCTCAGTAACTCCTAATAGATGCAATAATAATCATTAAAATCATTAAAATATATTACAATACTATACAATATATAATACAATAATTATAATACATATTTTTCATATATTATCTTAAAAGTATTTAATTACATCAAAGAACAGTATTGTGTTTATTAAAAAAGACACACTCAACTCATTTCCTTTTTGGTGAGCATACCTGATAAATAATATACATAACAATGCTTATTAAATTGTATATTGCAATAAGGTTGTATGCTTGTAATTAATGTACTGGTTTAACAAAGAGATAACATCCAAATTGCATTTGTTTCCACCCACCTGACATGAATTCAAATGTCTCTACCATGCTTCACAGTTGTATACGGCACAATTGATTTCTCCCCCATCTAGTAAGATTAGTAGATAATTGAATTACTTTTAAATTAGCATAATTCAATATCTCCTGCTTGAGTTGTAAAATTAATTATATTAACGATAAGAAGACAGAGTTTAATGTGTTGTGTTCCTGTTGTGCCTGTCCATAATCCAGATTGTTCCAGACAATTTAGCATACGAAGACTACACCACAACCGACCGCAACCTAATATTCACTATTTAGTTTCATGTTAGAGACATGAAATCAACACAACAGGCATAATAAATAATATAGGAAATGTAACTTAAATTGTGTAATCATTTGAGATGTATAGCAAACTACATACAACACACAACATTTTTTACAGTGTATTGATACGTAGGATGATGAGAAATGCTGCTAAAGTTGACCCAATCCCCCTCTGCTTCATCAACATGAAAACAACCAGGGAAAGCAGCCCAGTCCACAGCAACAAGATACGAATTGGGAAACATGTCAGTAAAATAATAGCTCCATGGAACTATTTTAATTGCAGAACCTTTATTGAAAAAACCTTTATTGACAAATGTACTCCTAGGTCCAGTTTGTAATGCTGTATTGACTGCTCATTCCTACATGGTGCTCTAGCCTAGACCACCCTGGTGTTAGTACATAATGGGGACCTATTTTGTAGGCGGGGCCTAGCCGGTGGCAGAAAGTGCCATCTCTTGACAGGTTGACTCTGTAGAGGTGGCAGTAAAATATGAAGCTAGCAAACTTGAAACACAAAACATTATTATGGATCTTTCACATGCCTCCGTTTATTTTAAAGGGTTTGTCGGCACAATATAAGGTGAGAAACATAGGAAATAAACCCATGCTTAGCAATGGAATGAAGTTGCCAGACCCACACTCACAGTCCTGTCATTGTTGGTGTTAACTACTAAATGGCCAAGTGCAATGGCTGGACATTTATACACATCTTGTGGACACGCCCAGCATGTATACTAAAGAAAATGATAGTATACATTATAAGAAAATTCATACCTTTGCAAAAAGAAAAGCACAGTGCTATATGTTCACAGTTTTCACTGTGTATGACACTTCACAATATTTGGACCCTGAGGTCTTCATCATGTGCAATATGTCTCATTGAAGAGTAAAGATGAGAATAATTACTAGACCAGTGGACTGTTTCCACATGCAGGTGATTAAGGAATGGAGTCCAACTCCCATGTTTTAGAACAAGTGACGTTGCACACGCCTGGCTCAAGGCTGATCCGGGAAATATGACTTAATGGGGCTATCCAAGACTCTGTTGTCGTATTACAAAGGAGGAAGAACCAATTGTGAATCTTACCGGTAAAAGCTCCTGTTGGTAGTGTGGGGGCTGAAATGCAAAGCTGGAATCGGACTCAATCATGGAAGACCCCTGAGCTGCTGTGAAATCAGGCAAAGACGGCTTGCTGTTTGTTTCTGCCCTCTTTCTCCTTCTATGAACCTATAACAAACACAAATAACAGATACATAATAAGTCAACATATATAATACCATACAGTCAATAAGGTAGGTTAGCAGTAGAAAATAAAGTGAGCAACCTGTGCAGGTCTCAAAAACTGGTGCCGCCTTGTGTGATGGAATAAAGATGGAAAAAAGTCTGGGCTTTCCAGATCCATTCCTCCCCTACAAAATACCATTGCTCACTACATTATTATACTGAGGTATATTTAACCAAAGTTAGGCATGTTAAATAAATGATCTTAGTCAGGGCCGTTTTGTATTTTGTTCCCCTGAAAAAAAAAAAATACATTTTGAATCAAACAATCAACACTTTGTAACAGTTGTGCAGGTTGATTTATTAGAAACAAGAGCTAATAAGAAATCAACACAAGTAAACAACTTAGCTAACAAACGATAATAATAAATAACAAACAATAAAATAATATGTGCAAACTTGCTTTCAAGTGTGCTTTTCAATATGTTACACATGTGTTCAATAATCAAAATATGCAAAATAAATAAAAAATACAAATGAACTTTGTCTCAAGAACCATATACATTCCACTCCCTATCATCACACTTTTACTGCTTCTGGTTTACAGTGCAATCCTGTTGGCCTTCCTCACTGGAAAGTCATCAATTACAGTATATCAGTATATGAAATCTGACGACCACCAACCTCATGGTTAATGCTGATTACAGCCAGACCACTGAGGTGTTATTGAGCCATGGTTGACCTTAGGTATGTTTTTATGAGTTTTAACTTTGAAAAACTCCTCTCAGCTGAAGCTACCGTTACTGGTAGAGTTGCACTGATCTGCAGAGCAATACACAAGTTGGGTTATATTTCTGTGAGCTGCTTTGTATAAATGAATTTCAACAACTCAAGAGTTGTCATGCTCTTTGATGGCAAGTCAGGTACATTTTCCAACTCCTGAGCCAGCTCCCTCCTATCCAAATCAAATTGCCCTCCATGGCTTAATATAAGGTGTATGCACATGACTCTGCTTGCTTCATCAGCTCTTGGTGTGGCAGGTCTTGGAAGTTTGGCAGAATGCCAAACTTGTCTTCCACATCTTCAAGAGTGGAAAACCTTTCCTTTAGTGCTGACACTGCAGCATCCACCACCATGTTAAAGAAGGTTAACTCCAGATTTGCGCAATGGGATGCCTCATCAGGAGACTCGTATGAGAAGTGCCTCTTTGTGGACCTCAGCTGCTTTTGCTCAATGACTGTGTCCACATTCATGTCTTCACACGTGTCCTTGGCTGATGTTTGTGCAGCCACAACGCCTGTGGCTCTGTAGGATTCGAGAGCTTTTTCAGTAGACTTACTGCTACATCCACTTGCATTGTTTGGGACCGCTGGATTGTTTGCTCACCTGCTGAATTTGACTCAACATGTAATACCAGACCACTGTGCACAGTGCAAAGCGGAATTACCCCACTTCTTCTGCCAGAGACTGGGCTTTAATCCGGATGGTTGGGTCTTTGGCCTGGTTTCTCACCTCAAGCGGTGCCTCTCTCACTGCTGCGGCTTCATATCACAGAGACTACAGCTTTCACTCTGCTGTCCCATCTGGTCTCTGACCACATTTTGAGGGAAAGGTTGACGTTTTTGACGATGGCCCATCTCTGTGTAGAGGCAGAAAACAGGCAGTATAGCTTATGCACAATACCAAAATATCATATGGCATCTCTGGAGCTTTTGGCAGCATCACAAAGTACCAGATTGAGTGTATGTGCCCCACAAGGCACAAACAAAGCTCTTGGGTTCAATTGCAGTAGCCTGGCCTGTCCCTCTCATATTTGTGGCATTGTCGAAAGACTGTCCTCTGCAGTCATCAAAGGCAATCTGCAAATCCTCCAGCCTTCAAAATCAGGGTGGACAAACTTTCACCAGTGGACTCCTCTGCCACTGGGAATACCATGTGCTCTTTGACCTGGGGGTCTTCTTCTTCCAATGACACAATTCTGATCACTACTGACAGCTGTTCAGTGTGGCTGACATCCGGGGTACAATCTAAAATTAGGGAAAAGTACTTGCATTTCTTTATTTTGTGCACAATTGTTGATACAGAACACTGATGCTGAACTCATTCTGAATGACTTTGCTCAAGTAGTTGAAATCTAATGTTTGAGTTTCAATCTTGTGGACATGGTCTTTCGTCACTGGGTCAAACTGCGCCAAAAGCTCAACTTCTTTCAAAAAGTTTCCATTTGAAGGAGAGTGGAGTCTTTCTGTTTCCTCTCAATGCCATATTTCACACTGCCAGAGACTGTATAACAGCAACCAGTCATGTCAGCACTGCTCTCCACCGACTCTGCTATGCGTCCAGGAGGATCTGCTCTTTTTTGGTTGTACCTTGTTTTAATCGAATTGCCAGTTCTTTCCATGACGCCAATCTTTTTTTACTATTTTCATGACTGTTCAAAACAGCACTTGCATTTTTCCAATCAGACAGTCCTTCATTTGTTAAATGAATTTGTTTTGCAGAGAAAAGTTGACAACAAAAACAAAAAATACTTTTTCTTTTTTCATTTCTCCATTAACTAAGGTCCTGCTGAAGTACTGGTGGTGACAACTTCTCCTTCTCCTAGGAAATACGGTTTCAGGTGTTATGATATGGTTCAGGTCCTCTCCTAACACACTCCTCAGTCCTCATTTTGTCTGTGAGATGTGAAGGCCAGTCAGCAGGATCGGTTGGTAGTGCATTGTCTGTCTTTGCTGAATCTGGAGGTCACACACACACACACACACACACATATATATATATATATTAGTTAACAATCAAAATTGCATTCCTTTCTCTCTTGCACATTCGTCATATGCTTCTTTCTTCTGTCATTCTTCTGTCATTCTTCTGGCATTTGCCTTTTCATTCTCTGCTCTCAATACACTCCACTCCACTATTTAACTAATCAATCCACTATACCAATCAATATCCACTATTTAACTAATAAATCCACTATACCAATCAATATCCATATGATATGATATGTCATTTCTAACCCTAACCCTAGGTATGTATATACTGTATATCACAGTACCGTATGCCATAGTTTAATAATGAT
>OMKN01022327.1:0-13377 GCA_900302345.1 Melanonus zugmayeri
CTCCCTCCCCCAAGAAAGGAGATACTGGAGAGCAGTTCAGCTTTGTCATTGTCTTGACATATGTACTATGGATCAGGATCAGGGTGATCTCTGGAATTTTGTCGGAATTATAGAAAATACAGGTAGTCGAGTGAAATAATGAAACACAATCCATCTATTAATGATGTTACAGATATGATGAAAGCAGTTAGCTGTTGACCCATCACTCTTCAAAAGAGTTTGTACAAATGTAGTCTCACAGAGTTAGACTTTATATTTAAAGTCTGATGGACCCTGACAGTAACATATCCAAAACCGATTGATCCACCTCATTGATTTTATAATACAGTTACCTCATTGCTCCACTGTCCTAACAACTTAATATGCGGGCCCATATCAAGTGATGCCAGTGATTAGTCGATTAGTGCTGTAGTGTTCATGTAATACTGTGCACAAATGTTGTAATGCAGACATTACAAATCCTAGACTTAAACAATACAAATCATAGACTTAAACAATACAAGTTGTAGATAACAATAATATCAGATTGCATTAAGGACAGCAAATCCATCCCCACTTAACAAGAGATTCACAAATATTTAATACAAAATGTAAGTTCACAAGTTGTCATGCAAGAGACTAATAATGCAGGATGAAAACTTAGTGGGCAGTGCCAACCACATAGTCAAAACGGCTTGTAGTGACATGTAGGCCTAAGTCTTACGTTACCTGGCATTCCCTCTCTCTTTGAACCCACTTCCCTGTCCATCTTCACTGTGCTGTTTATATAGGCACAGAAGTCAGAAGTTTTTTTCAAATAGCCAATTTCTTCTTCTTGGGGTAGATTGACACAACCAAATGTGTCACCAAGCAAAGGATTCCCAAACATCTCATTAAAGAAAAAATATTTTTTGTTAGACACCACATGTTCACACATACACCAGACCAATGACAACACACTACAGTATGAATGGGTGTAGGGTCTATTCTGATCCGGTGTCTTATGCTACATGTCATTCTGTCTCTCTTGCAACCCACTTTCCTGTCCTGTCTTCACTGCCCTGTCCATGAAGCCACAACAACGTGAATATAAGTAGAAAGCCAGCATAAGTAGAAAGCCAGGTGTGTGTATGGTACAGTACCTCAGTGGAGTAGTCTCCCATGCCCCTCACTTGCAGTCTGACAAGCCCCTCCAACAGCCAGCGTTCCCCGTGTGGAAGTGGATCCGAGCTGCTACAGCATTGACTACCTCTCCAGGATGAGACAGAAGAATATCCCATATCCCCACAGTTCTCCCAAGTCTCCACTATAAATATTTGATGAGCTGTGTTGTGTGTGTGTGTGTGTGTGGGGGGGAGCTGGCCAATCACTAAAAGACATTTATCTCCAATACCCCTTACTGGGCAGTGTTGGCAGGGGCCTCTGGGCTCCACTATCGGGGTAATCAAAAACAAATGTTTCATGGATGAAAAGAACCCTTCAAGAGGAAAGCAGGGGGAAAAATGATACATGTGTGCGTTAGAGATGCGTGGATTGAGTGATTGGGCCGCGTGACCCGACTACAACCACGGGTGTAGGTGGTTGCAGATCGGTATTTGTAATATGTGGGTGATTTGCGGGCGGGTTAGTTAAAATAGAGCTTCTTCATTTTTTTCTAATGTTTTCTGTAACATTTTGCCTAAATAAAGAAAGCCTATTATCATTGACTATGCATTTAGTTGTTTGGTTCATTAATCCAAATTTGCCTAAGTTGGCAACAACTTAGGCAAATTCTCCAATCAAATTATGGTTATCCGCAAATCTCAGCAGCACACACAACGCAAAGCTATGGCCTCAACTTGCTCTGCCATCTCAACTAATGATATAATAGCCTAATAGCTTAATTTCATGACTTTCTTTTGAAGAAATAGTTAGCCTTAGTTTATACTATGGTGAATAACTATGTTTGTTTTAGCTTTAGAAATATCATAAATGGCCAACAGGGGGTAATAGTGGGTTGGGAAGCAGACGCATCTGTAATTTTCTTCCGTTTTCAATGGCGGTTTGAGTAGCGGTCGGGTGCAGTAATATGCGGATTCGAGTGAGAAAATACCTTAACCGCTCATCACTAGTGTGTGTGGAAGATTAGACAGCCTTCTGTTGAGAATGAATTTTGGTTTTGAGTTTGTTTGCTGTCGTTTCTTTTTCGTCCTCACAACCACACACAGCAGCATGATAAAAGTAGCTAATTTAACACTGTGCGCCTGCCTGTGTTTGTATGTGTGTGTATGAGTCTACATCAATGCTACGTGTGACCTGGAATTGGAATCCCAGTTGTTCATTAATGAGCTATTCTCAGATTTAAGCCTGGATGCCCGCTCGCCCCGAACAACCTTGTTCCATGTCATGACGAGATCACAGAGTGTTCCCCACAAATCTGTCAGGTCACAGGGTAAAACCTGGCAGCCATATTACACACTACGGGCTCCAGTTAAATGACTGCACTGGTGTTATTTAAAGGTATTTCTATATCATCTGAGATTTATTATTTTAGATGTATTTTTTATTTAGATTTATTCAACCTTTATTTATACAGGTTCATCTCACCACTCTTTTCCAAGAGAGACCTGATTAGTACCACCACACACTTACAAAGAACACAGACAATACAGGCAAATATAATAATGACTTTTACAATGAACCGGGTTAAAATAAACAGGAGCGGCTAAACTACACCCACCCACTGTGGTAGTTTTGTAATAATAATCATCATCATAATAGTAGTGTGTGATAAACAGTGAGCTTATTATATCATAATGTCTATAACAGAGTACATAACAAACACACATAAGGAAGACAATGGGGTACTTTTCCAACTATTTGGAAATAATAGTTGTTTCTTTTAACATTTGTTAATATCGGCATGAAATTGGTCCTAGGGGCTCACCCACTAGTTTCCACCAGAGCTGCTAAAATCAAACTTCAGGACTCCTGCTTACGTCACTGTTGTCTTGGGGACTTCTGTTTATTTGTTTTATTCGTCAAGCAACCAAAGAACAAATACCTTGCTGATTGAATGCAATCCGATGGACCAAGTCTGTGACCACAGAAGTGGCTTAGGGCTAGGACTACCTCTAATCATTCCGACTAAGGAGTAAAAACACTTTGTACGTTTTCAATCATTTTTAATAACATTTCCAATTAAAAAAAAAACACAATCAAACAAGCCGACCCCCCCCCCCCCCCTCTGTATTCCTAAAACTCATGGTTCAACTCCTAACAATCACCACTGAAATTGCCTTTCAGTGACTCGCTAAAGCCACAATGACCCCAAGGGAGAGAGAGAGAGAGAGACCTGTGACCGTCAGTAATAGGGAAGCGTATGAAATACCCTGTGGCTACACCTGCACTACATCTGTACTGTGGTGCACTGCACGGGCGAAGAAAAGATCAGAAATCCCTACCTGGATCAAGTACTTATTTTCTCTTTTTTGACTGAAAACATAGAAATACAGGTCAAGACACTGCCGTTGGTTGACTGGCTGCTAAGTAAAGCTACAGTTTTTTCACTGATTTTTATGGTGTGTTTTAATTTTTTTTAACTGGTATAATAAGACAGAACTAAATTAGGCACCAGACCAACTGTAACACAATTGCACTTTAATTAACACGTGCTCACTGACATTTAAGCTAAAGACTAACAACTTTTCCGGAGATGACATTGGCTAATTTTCCATGTCTGATTCCTTCTTTTCATCCTTGACAAAATAAATGAGTTTTTTTTCCTGTCAAAAAGGAGCTTTAAATTATGGTGGTCCAAATATTACTACAGTTTGAGAGTTTGAGTGATATGGCCCCAAAAACCATCAACTGTCTTTCTGTAAATGGATGTTCTTTTTTCCATGCACTATTTATTTATCACTTTTGTCTATTATTGAATTATGTATAAAATTATGGAGATTCTTTCAGTACAAATTCTACTAAATACTCTTTTCTCCAAAACAGAACACGTTTCCCTTTCCTAGGTTTGCAGCTTTGATGTTTTGAACAGATTTCTATGATTTGAATAATGTCGGCAACCGCAATTATTCTTGAGTTGAATCTGTCAGGGCTGAGATGCCCCTTTGCCTTTGAAGTTGTGTAGCTTGCCTCAGGTATGAGAGTCCACAACTTAGCAAAAAGGGCAAAAACTTTCTGTTTGTTTCTGCGCCCTGGGGTGGGCATTCAACCAACTGGCGTCCTCTGATCTGCTGGAGTACGCATCACACATACAAAGGATACCAAAACAACCAAATGCATGAAAAGTCTGAAAAAAAGTGTGAGATGGAAAAGTACCAGAAAAAACACCACACACCCACGCCATCCCTGTTCAGTTTGTGAAAAGCACATGCTGTGAATTCAACCGAAAATTAGAGGAGCTAGAGGCGCTGACGAAGAGTCAAGGGGAGTATCGAGAGTGTAATATCATGTGTTTTATGGAGTCATGGCTGGCATGGACATATTCCAGACTGTAACCTGACCATTGGCGGTTTTCCTACTGTGAAATCTCACATTGTCAAAATCAGCTAAATATTCAGCCATGACTTGAACATCTTTTAGATAACACTATGGTCTTTCTGTAGTCCAACACAACAAACTCTTGCCGGCACTCCTCTCTCCAACTCACGTTTCCACCATTCTCCTCCTTGAGCGAGACTTGGTTAGACACAATAACAAACAGACCGGATCAAGCGAAAGGTTAAGAAAAAAGCTTTATTTCTCCATAGGGATCCTTTCCATAATGCTGTCAATGGCAAAAAGAAACACTTTTAGAGGACGTACATTGATGGGCGCAATCACCCTAAAGGGTTACAATGGAGACGTTTCATGGCTGCGTTCTCGCACAATACTGGACCAATGTCAACAATTGTTGTCCGCATTAGTCTAGACCCGAAGTTCTCAATTAAGGCCCTGCTGAACAACAACGAAAGGGCCTTCAGAGAGGGAAACCTGGAAGACCCGAAGAGTGTTCAGAGGGAGCTGAGGGTTCGGCTCAAAGCAAGCAAGGATGCCTACAGGAGGAAGATGGAGGCCAAGTGCCAACAAAACACTGTGAGAGAGGTGTGGTCTGGCATGAGAATCATCACAGCTGGTGGAGACCTAGCCAGGGCCAACGAGTTTGATCAAGGGCCCCCTTCTCTTTAATCCACTGTCACACCTCCCCTTCCCCCCAGCATCTTGTACTTCTACCACTCAACCCCTCCCCACTACTCTATCACTATGACTACAGGCCGGTAGCCTTGACGTCCCACATAATGAAGACCCTGGAGAGACTTGTGCTGGCTCACCTCAGACCCCTGGTGAAGGACAGACAAGACCCCCTGAAGTTTTTACCAGGGTAACATCGAGGTTGAATATGCAATCATTTATCTGCTACACCGGGTCTACTCTCACCCGGATAGGGCCGGCAGCACTGTGAGGATCTTGTTTTTCGATCTCTCCAGTGCATTCAACAACCATTCAGCCCCCTCTACTCAGAGGGCTGGGGCAGCAGCATGAAAGTCGCGGATGCCAACAGGATGGACAAACTGCTTAGGAAAGCAAGGTCTGTCCCGGGGTCCGGCCTTGACTCGGTAAGAGCGGTGACCAAACTGCTGTCCATCATGGACAACGCCTCTCGTCCGCTCCATGACCCTCTGGTCAGGCAGAGGAGCACACTTTTTATTTTTACTATTGGGTTTCTGAGTTTATTGTTTTGTCTTGTGCTGTCTTGTGCTATATATATATATATTTATATGCTGCACATTTCCTCCAAGCTCAAAAAGCTTGTCTGCATACATTAGTAATGATACAAGAAGAGAGAATACCTCTTCGAGAAAACCATCTCCATCACACATGGTGGCACAACACAGAACCAGCACACGCCGGTGCCTTTGTGACTCAGCCTGTTAGTGCGCTAACCATGCAGGCAATACCCCTTGCAGAGAGGCCGGTTAAATTCTCCTGACCAGCTACAGTACCTTCCCGTCATTCCCACACTCTGTCAACCCCACTTTGCTGTCTCTCTTCACTATCCTTTCCGTGAAGGCACAGGAAGCCGACATGAAATATATTTGAAAGAAAATCACTTTTACAGACACACCGATTAAGAGTAAGAATAGGTGATGGCTGGGACAACAAGACAACAACAGAATGGAAACACAAAAGACCTGAACCCCATCTCCTGGCAAAAAAACATCTGCCTTTCACTCTCCCCGATGGGGTAAAGCTCTTGTGTTTATCATTAGCACATGGCGGCGCCCCAGTTGGGCTCCACCTTTGGCTCGTTTCCGAACAATTTTCAAGCTTCCTGTAAAATGAATATGCATCGGCTTCGCAGTGAATCCATTTGCAAGACAGGGTGATAATGAAGAGAAAGTGGTTTAACAAAAAGCTCCAATTAATCTCATGTAAAATGGCTGCTCAGTGACTCTAATGAGATGCCGTTTTAATACTCTGTGATGTTGTACAACAAAGCCATTTGGTAAACATTATTGTTTATTTGGTTGATGACTTGCAGGCAATGGAGTGGATTGTTTGTGGGAGAGAAAAAAAACCCATACCCATCCAATGTTACATACAGTGGTGTGTTATTTCAAATTATGTTTCAGGTGGTTTACAGATGGCAAATCTTTTTTTTTGATGTGTAGTTCGAGGAGCTACAAATCATTTTTATATTTTACACACAATGTGATCACAACAGCTTACAACAAAATACTAGCACGACTACCATGTGGTGGCTTCTTCTTCTTCTGCTTGGAAGCAGGAGAACAAGAGGAAGAGTAGGCTACTGTCAAACTTCATAGAGACGGATCACATTTGAGGGCTAATCGGTAACCTTGTAAACCGCGCCGCTCTCACAAGAACACAAATGTGTCTGTTATTGACTCAGTCTGCCAACTACATCTCGGCCAGTCCTGCTCTTTGAACGTCTTTACTTATTCATCAAGGTGGAGAGAGAGGGGGGTCTTGCAGGACCCTCTCTGACACCACTCACAGCACTTCTCCTCCTTCCCAGGGCCCTATGAGGAGGGCCAAAGACCATTAAAGATGCATAGGGGCACCCGCAAGGTGAGCCCAAAGTTCTCCCTGATCCGTGTAGGTCTCTTCAAATATTCATGCTACGGCACTCTGGCAACATGGGGTAAATGCAGCTCTTTCCCTCAATGCAGTGTGTATTGAGCATGCCGTACATGTGTGTGTGTGTGTGTTTTATTGCGTTCTGGATCAACTAAAAATAAAAGTTAGAGTACAAAGTCAACGTACAATATGTTGCAATTGTAGGTAATGTGGGTATTATGACAGTGCTCAGCACAATGGACATCATAGCCACGAAAAATATGGACGAAAGCATTTTATCCTCATTTTAATGCAAACTATGCATCTTTGTTTTGTACACATTAATATGAAACAGTGATTCATATGAGAAGCAACGTACAAAACTGCAGATTTAAATCCCCGACTGAACGATAACCGCATTCTGTTCAGATTTTTAACTCGCCATTTATCAAGGCTTTTGTTTGCCTCGACAGATTTATTCAAAAAAGGTTTAGTGGTTATTGAAATATACATGCTTATTTTACAGAAACATAATCTCAAGCTCAATGGACAAGGTAAAACGGACGCGCTGCAGTACAGAGCCATGTTGGAAAGCATTCAACCGCAAAAGCGCCGTCTTTTTTCTCATGCAGCCGGAAACAACCTCTGGGATTAGCTGCAATATGTGCTGTCAGGAGGGGAGAACATGTTATTGATGAATCTGCACAAGTGATTAAATGTCCTCATTTGGACCCTTAATAGCTATTGCTTAACAAAGCCTCATAGTATTTATGCCACCCGGCACAAAGAGTGAACTCGAGAAGAACATTCTACCTACGCTGCAAAATGACCTCAATGACTAAAACTAAAGAGAAAATCACTGTGCTAAATCACTAAGGAGGGGTGGGGAGGGAGTGTAATGGGAGTGTAATGGTTAGGGTGTTCAACTCCCAGTCGAGAGTTACTGAGTTCGATCCCCAATGTCGGCAGTCTACCCTTAGGCGTCATTGAGCGAGACGCTCTGACCCCTACCTGCTCCTTAATGACATAAAGCATCACTTTGGACAAAAGCATCTACTAAATTATTAAATAGGAAATTGAACTAAAAGCCAATTCATGCTTCAGTAGGTTGGGTAAAGAGGCAAAGATACAGAAGTCATACATCTATATATATGAAAAAGAATCTTCCATTTACTGTTGCATTAATTTATAATCAAGCTAACCGGATTCCATTTCCATTCTGTCACGTTAAGTCAGAGACACAGAGCCGTCTCTATGATCCTATGCCGCTATTGTGTGATATTTTTAAAGAGAGTCAATGCATTCCGGGTCCGGCGCTTAATAATCCATCAAAGGGAGTTAAAAATAACCGGCTAAACCTCTTCTCTATGCTCCATTCATGCCTCAAAGAGGAAAAAACGAAGCAAATGACAGTCCGAGAGCATACTGTACGGTAAGTGTGTTCTGAGCTGCCTCTACATGCCCAGCGCCACCCTAGCCCTGATCCTTTGGACACGCCAGTGTGTTGAGATGCCACAGCCGTCCCAGGAGAAATGCTGCCATCGTCCACAGGGTCTTAATGCCCCCGATTAGCTTCACTTGGGTTGTCAGTCAAAAATGGGGAAAAAACCCTGACAAAAAAAACCACAAAAACAAGTTGACATGGGGGGATTCTTCTGGCTTGACGTAGTCAGGAATCACATTTTCAAGACCTTAAAGAGCAGTCATTAAACAAATAAAGAATAACATAAAATACGTAATAAGACAATGTTTTAAAAGAGACGTCAAATAAAAGTTGTGTGTCAACGGTGATCTGTTTGCATTTTTCATTTTTAGGTCTGGCGGCTGTCAAAAGTGTGGCGCTCAATTCATCATCACCTAGTCCTTTATTTTCCACCATGGTTTAGGAGTCACGGGTGATTATTGCCCCCTGTTCATGAGGAGCGGGGATCCGCACTGAGCTATGACCCACTCTGCTTTCATAAGCAGAGAGAGACGCGCTTGCAGTGGACGACGGGTTGATGGATAGTCATACGTGTGTGGAAAATGGAAGCTGTCATCTCCCGGAAAGCTGTCCGACTCCGACACGATTAAGAATAACCCGGTTCAAATAACAAAAAAAACTAAAAAAAAGATTAAAAATGGGACAGGATAGTGTAGTGTTTAGGAGTGTGTTGGACTCCCAGCCGAAAGGTTCTGGGTTCCCTCCCCGATGTCCAGTCTACCTGTAAGCATCCTTGAGCAAGATGCCCTACCTGCAAGTCCCTACCTGCTCCTTATTGACCTGTATCTGACATGTACCTCACCGTACGTCGCTTAGGATAAAAGCTTCTGCTAAATGATTAAACAGTAATAGTACAGTCCCCAGGTCAGAGATGTAAGCATGCCTAACCAGTCGAGAGCACCAGGATAAATAAAGTAATGTCTTTCATAAAAAAAAGACACATTAAAATTTAAATGAACAGCAGGGGGTACTAAACACGGTGCTTTAACTCACCTGGCTGAGTTGAAGAGGGAGATTTACCACAGCCTTGCAAAGGCCATTCTGCGTTACGGCGTCCAACTTATCAAACCGGGACAGGCATCTCTCTAACCATACAGTTATCACTCCTGTGAAATCATAAAGCAGAAAATCACTGTCCGTCTGACATTTCACACGAGGGGGAAGCGGGCGACGCTACCTCCGCGACCAGGGAGCTGGCATTTGGAAGTTGGACGCCTCACGCCCGGGGGACTCGGAGCGTCGTGAGTCGTGGAGGGAGCCGCCGTGAGACGGCCTTTATTTTAATTCCCTCGCCGAGAGGGAAAACGTGGATGCGGTTTATCAGTCACAGCCCCTAAAAAATAGAGCACGCCTGACCGTTATGGGCACATTTGGGTGGGTGAATCAACCAGGGTTTTACTGTGTCGTGGCAGCTGAGCTGTGGTAGCCTCTTTAAATAGACGGCGGTAACACGCATGAGGGGGTTTTCAAGGAGGAGATGTAATGCACCGTATGGGAGGGGATCTTGTGTGCAACAGTGAGACATTACTTTAGCTACGCTCCTGTGCCCTGGGGAAAGAGAGTTTTCATTGCTCATTCTTACCGGTACCGTGTATGTATGCTCGTTGGTTGTTGCCGGTTTTTTTCTATTCAAAATCTCAAGCCATTCATAAATGTATGCAGTAATTACAACACACAAAAAAATAATCAATGTCTCACTCTGTTTGTCTTTTATTCCTAGAAGCCAGGACCAGACCGGGGTGTAAATTGAGAGAGCAGGGAGCTCTCGCAATGTTTTTTGAGCCGAGGGGGAGATGGAGTTTTTCTGTGTCTCAAAGGGGGAATGGATATATAACCCAGCATTCGTCAATAGCTCGTTCGATAAATGATGCGGGGAAGACTCAGGGTGACGGCCTACTTACCAAGGGTTCTTCAACATTCACATACAAGAGCCGGTTATTACATAGGGGTTTTTGATGAGAATGTTAACCAGGCCAACTGGATGCTTTTATTTTTAATCAATGGTCATAAAAGGGAAATATGTGACAGCTGTTCCTTTATTATTCAGTTCATTGTGAGGCTTGAGAATTACATCCTGTAGACTATAAAATGTACATTAAAATTAGCCACCAATGCTGTGATTTAACGAATGCCATGTCAGGAACATAATACACGTCACAAGTGTGATAGTTACATAAAAAGAAAAGTCGAAGCACTACGGACGTATCACATAATAAAATAAAATGCAATAAAAATGATGTGACTAATTCATACTTTTTCAATGTGTGGACAAAAAGCAGAGGTTTGTGTAGTTGTACACCGTTCCTCAACATTATTATCTTCAATGAATGGGCGAGCATTTCCCTCTCTGCCCTGTAGTGAATGATTAATGTGCCCATTGGTATTAACTAGCGGAGAAGCCTATCTTTTGGCCCGGCCTATGTGCCATCAATTGACTCAATCAGATAAATGTCATTCCACACTTACGTAATGAAATTATTTAACCATATTTCCCCCGCAACCTCTGCTCTAATTTATTTTCTCATTTTTGTGCAACCCGCCCCTCGACTTGAAATCAGATTTACATCTGAGCTCCGGGCAGTGCTTCCAGAATGGACAATGATCCACGTAAAACCTCCACCGCCATGACCACAACACACACACGCACGCATGCACGTACACACACACACACACGTCTCTCTGATGTGGTTAAGAGATAAATTAGCATCTGATTGTCAAAACCCTAATGCTTTTATTGTAAGGCACCATCAAGACAGTTTTTTACCTTGGCAAAACACATTCACAGACAATACGATCCCAGACGGGAAATTAGGGTTTATACGAATGAGGGTAAAATAGAAAGTGTTATGTGAAGTAGTTATAGGGAATGATTGTATACCCTTAATGATACTTCTGAATGGCAATCCCTCATTTGGTTATAACGTCGGAGGGACCCCAGCTCAGCACGGAACGGCTCCTCCACACCCGCCTCCTCCAGAGGATCTGCAGAACATCCAGAGCCTTCACAGCAGTACAACCCGATACACCCACCTTGCTGAGGAAACCGATATCGCAGAGGAGGCTATATCCACCCGTGGTCCAAACCCCAGAGGCGAAGCCCTGGTCTCTGCTCGGACACCGGGGCCCGCCGGCTGAGTGGGAAGGTCAAACGCCGGACTCCTCCCACAAGCGGAGCAGAGGAACCGGGCCAGTATGGCCGATCAGGTAAAAGTTTGGGCGCTACCTACGCTAACCACTGACTGCCAGAAACACTACAATTATGAGCCTCGACAGAGGGCCCGGTGTACGGACGTATAATCAGAACGTAACACAACATCGTGTTTGTTGAAGGATTGCATTATCGCCTGGAATCCGACGCTGTTTGTTTACGCCATCGGGCGGGGCGAGCTGATGACGCGCTTGTCCGACCACCGTTCCTACATCGACCGCCAGTTGTAATTCGAATTTGATTTGAACTGACAATGTTAGGCTCGTCCAGACACAAGATCCTGCTTGTCTGGCAAGACGCTGTGCTGTAAACTACTACTCCCGCTCTCTCTCTCTCTCTCTCTCTCTCTCTCTCTCTCTCTCTCTCTCCCTCAGCTCTGCCTCTAAGCTCTGTGGGCAGACAGGCTTAGGCAACAAGGAGATGGATAGAAAGAGGGGCAGAGAGATAGAGAGAGAGAAGGGCTGGAAAGCTAGTGCTGCTGTCAGAAGGCCCTGACAATGTGGGTTTGGGTCCAGAGTCTTAATCACACCACTGAAAACTTTGGTTTTCTCTAGAAGTATTTGTGTGGGTTAGGGCTGACTTTAAATCAAACCTTGTAATCACCATTTTTTGGGGGCTCCTTTTTCTTCTTCAATTCTGTCGTATTGTAACACATGTCAACACGAGTGGAAGTGTGTGACACAGAAGCTCAACAAAACATATTTCTGTTAATCTTGAAAGCAAGCAAACTGGCTCTTTTATTCGCTTCAAACAATTGCCCCAGAGAGATGGTGACATTCTTTGTCACCTGTTTTCTCAGTGAAATGACAGGACAAGAGAATCACAAGATGCCGTCTATTTCAATGTTTCATCTTTTAAATCAATGCACCATACATGCATCTCAAAAAAATACTCTGCATCTCGTAGTGATGTAGTAATGAATACAATTAATCTATTATTATTCATTATAGATACATTATAGAATTAATGATAGGATGAGATAGTAATTTATTGATTCCTAATGGGAACTTCGAGTGCCACAGGACAGTGGTAGAATAAAAAGAGATAAACATAAAAAAGGTACACAATTATAAAATATATAATACACAATATGTACAAAATATATGTCCATACACAATAAGATTAGTTGAAATGTAGATGCAAAAATAGATGTAAACATTATCGTCGGTAGAAATAAATTACAGTAGGTAACGGTTGGGATAGGTTAGTCAAACTATTCCCCCGAACTCGGCTATAGAATGACAGCCTTGGACTAGTCCTACCCAGAGGTTCAACTTCAGTGAAATACACAACGAATGCCCAGAGAAAGACCTCTAGAGCTTCCACAAAAGAGCCAAAAGCTCCTGTACAAGTTATTAATTAATCCACAGGCGCCCACTCAATTTCCTTATGAGTTTGTCAGATTCAGAGAGCAGATAAATAGACCCACAGGGACCTGGACAGACCCACGTATATCCCTCTCTGTAAAGAAAGGGTCCTATAGAGACCTTTTTGGGACAGAGAGAGAGAGAGAGAGAGAGAGAGAGAGAGAGAGAGAGAGAGAGAGAGAGAGAGAGAGAGAGGATAAGAGAGAGGGAGAGAGAGGAGAGAGAGAGAGGAGAGAGAAAGAGAGAGGGCGAGAGAGAGTGAGAGAGAGGGCGAGAGAGAGAGG
>OMKN01022328.1:2009-17399 GCA_900302345.1 Melanonus zugmayeri
ACACATTACGAGCCCTCGCACGGGTGGGTGCGTGTGAGATAAAACATGCGAGAGTGATACTACCGCGCGACTACCAGTGCTTCGATGGTACGCGCGCAAGGACACCCCCAACTCAGCTCTGCCTATTTCCACGTTTTAAATGTTTTATTTGCGCATGGTGTGCTTAAATATTTTATTTATTTAATGTGTGGCTTTTCGTTTTGAGAATAGGCCTACACGGCTAACTTAGACATTAGATTGACAGACATTAGTTAAATCTCAAGCTGCATCTTGCATTTGTATCTATGTATTTATCAAGTCACATATCAGTTACGATCAGAACTATAAGTCACGCGATGTAACCTATTAGGCCTACCAAGTTTAGTAGATATTATTCCCAGGACAGAACAGCTGTGTTTTTCATTTGAGGTGTTTGACAAAGAAATGCCTACATTGTTAGGAGATAAGGTAATAATAATAATAATAATTCATTGTATTTATATAGCGCTTTTCAGTGACCCAAACTCACATTACAATAACAAAGAGAATAACAATACAGGGGTGAAAACGTGGAGACAAGCAGGTGAGATGCAATACAGTACAATAACAGATACAATACAATAACAGATGGGATGCAGATACAATAGGAAAAGGGGGTGAGGTTGGAGGGTGGTATGGAGAGGGTGGTGGTGGAGGAGGAGCGGAGGGTTCGGGTGGGGCGGTGGGGCAGGAGGAGGTCAGTCAGGTAAGGGGGGGCCAGGCTATGGAGGGCTTTGAAGGTGAGGAGGAGAATTTTAAAGTTAATGCGCTCTTTGATGGGGAGCCAGTGGAGAGAGAGGAGTACAGGGGTGATATGTTCACAGGACCGGGTGTGGGTGAGTAGACGGGCAGTGGAGTTCTGGACCATTTGGACTCTGTGAGGAGGGATACCTCAGTATAATACCACAGTTCTTCAGGATTCTTCATGTGCTTGGGCAGACTGAGACAGATACACAGATCACAGATATTTTAGGGTGATTAATAGTAAACAATAGTAAAACAACATAGTCAACTGTACTGTACTGTGAAATAAAAACCACTGTGCTGTATCCACACCTTTTTAAATGGTTGTTGGAGGCTGAGGCTGATCAAAGGTGGATGGTAGTGGATGGTGGAGTTGTGACATGTCCTGGTCTCAACTACACCTGGGTGACTACAATTATGATATGCCCCCCTCTGGTGGACACTACACATTAGTTCAGGATAAAGAGACAGACTTGATATTTAATCCAGGGGTGAATTATACTCAAACAATAGGCACACAATGTGTGTTTCTTTTATTTATAACATAGTTAGATTGAAAATACATACAAGAATTGATACATACATATTTGGTAAACCAATTTAACACATGATTCTAATTCAACTCTGATGATATAATACAGCATGGCATCTATTTTTCATTCTATCAAACCAAAATGGATTACAGTTCCAGTCCATCAACACACAATGATAAAAAAAAAGTCTTGTAATTTGATTCAGAGGCCATAACGCTACATACATTTAGATGTTATTGTTATAGTAGAGCACACATTGACTTGTAATGTCTTCAACCTTGGCATGTAGCATCTGGGATTATTCATGACAGGGACCTGGACTGGCCCACACATCTCAGATCACATCACATCTCGTCACGTCACAATGTCTTCATGTAAAGACACACACACATACACGTAGCAAACCTCTAATGGCTAGTGCTGGTTAACAGGTCGATTGATGTGTCGATGAGCTGTAATGAGCATTGCAAGAGCAGGGAAACATGTATTCACAATATCACAAAAACTACAATCATATTACAATATCAATATGATATCTTTATGTTGCCCAACTGACTTTGGCAGTGTGATTGCCTGGTGGATGTGTAGATTGGTGGAGCTTAATTTCCCTGCTTCACTTGCTGTGCTGGCGGAGCTAGGGCTCTAAGTGAAACCTGGCGAAGGTTTCACTTTCTTTCTTTGGTGCATTATTATAAAAACTTCTAATTGAGTCTGATGTTAGAAATGACTAAATAGCCATTACAATTAGGTCGGCACTTTTTAAGATTAATCATGAAAGTACTTGCTGCCAGTGGGTTGACTTGCATCTGATCGGCTCAGAGAAACCCTGCCGACTCAAACACACACATGGAACACGGAAGAAAAACATGGATTGTAATGGCATCTCATTGTGTTTTTGAAGGGAAAGGGCCGCATTGAGAATACTACTTATGGAGAATGATGTACTATGCCAGTGGAGCTTCCCTAATAGTCTCACAAATTTAGTCTCAGAATTTAGATGAATAATCTAAAGATGACTTCATTAGCATGGGAGCAGAGACCTGTGAGAACTCCCTGCCCCTCGCTTACATACCTGGTATAGCAGGACCCTAGGTCCTGCAGACCATCAGAGCAGCCTTTGGAGTCGTGGCTCAGGGGAAGTCATCACAGGCATCAGAGGAATAAGTCTTGGCTTGCATGCATCTTGAATGTTCCAAATTCCAACGAAAATACATCCATTGTGAATAGTATTGGTGCTATAGATAAACCCTTTACACCATTGGTATAAAGGTACATCATGGAACCACCTCCCAAATACTGACACAAAAATCATCTACCTGGTGGTGGGGATACTGATTATGGAGCAACATCTTCAAAAGGACCCTGCCAACCTCAACATGTATTACAGTAAGGATCAGTAATGTCATGATGCCTCTAGTGGTGATGGACTGGAAGTGCAAAGAAACTCCTCACAGAGCATGAGAGGAGGCCTTCAAGCCACAGGCAACACAGATCACACCACTAAATGAAAAATGAAAAAGCAAAATGAGATCACAGAACTGTTGATTAAGGAACAGCAACACGCTCTGCTGCCAAAAAGAGAAATCCCAGTGTTCAAAGGAGATCCACTGCAGTACCTCACTTTCATACGCACATTTGAACATGTCATCGAAGGCAAAACTGATAATCTTCATGACTCCTTGTTTTTTCTTGAGCAATTTACTGAAGGACGTCCCAGAGAGCTTGTTCGAAGTTGTCAATATATGGATTCAGAAAGAGGCTACCTGGAAGCAAAAATACTGCTCAAAGAGAACTATGGAAATGACTTGTTAATAGCAGCTGCCTGCTTAGAAAAGGCTCTCAGCTGGAATGCTATTAAAATGGAAGACAGGAGAGGACTGAGTGACTATGCACTGTTTCTCAAGAGCTGTTGTAACACCATGCAGGATGTGGAATTTGTGGAAGAAATGAATAATCCCTCAAATATGAATATGGATAAGGTGGTTAAAGCTTCCCTTTGTGCTTCGGGAAAGATGGAAGACAGGGGCATACGATCTTTATGAGAATAACAAAAAAAGAGCCAGATTTGTTGACCTTGTGAAATTAATTGAAAGACATGCAAAAATTGCACCTGACCCACTTTTTAGATTTTAAACTAAACAAGTTCACTATCAGCAAGTCTAGCCATGGCTACAAAGGCAGCAGCTTTGTCACTGTAGCAGAACCTGGAGTACAAAAATAAGATACTTCCAGTGCTCAAATACCAACACAAAAAACATCTACTGTGCACAATACTTGTTTATTCTGCACAAAGGACCATACAACAAAAGGCTTCATAAAGAGAAAATTTTATGTCTAAAGTCACAGCATTTGTTTAAGTTGTCTGACCAAAGTTCATATGAGTAAGGACTGTCAGAAGAGACTAACCAGTGAAGTGAAGTGTGCTCCAAAACACATCCAACTATTTTGCATATCTACAGAAAGAAGAGTGATGCCATTGAAAACACACAAAACACATCTGTGAGCAGTACTTTGGTTTCTCTTGAAGCCAACAGTGTTGGGCTGAGGACAATAAGGATAATCATTCTGCTGAAGCAATCAATACTGTCAAAACACATTTTTATCTTGACGACTGTCTAAGATCCATGTCTTCTGAGGAAGAAGCCATTTCACTGTGTAAAGAGCTCCAAGATGTTTGTGCCCAAGGAGGGTTTCGATTGACTAAGTGGATAAGTAACAGCAGAGCTGTGCTTATGTCAATACCAGAGACTGAAAGAGCTGAAGAGGTGAAAAGCTTAGACCTGGAGAAGGACAACCTGCCGGTTGAAAGGGTACTGGGCATTCAGTGGAGTGTAGAGGAAGACAACTTCAAGTTTGAAGTCAACCTGAAACCCCAGCCTCTGACTAGGAGGGGTTTTCTGTCTACCTTTAGTTCTGTTTACGACCCACTTGGATTTTTAGCACCGTTTATTTTCAATGCAAGGCACATTCTTCAGGATTTATGTCAACTGAATTGTGAATGGGATAATGAGCCCATAAAAAGTCTTGACAGGAATGGCTGATGGGCCTTAAACAAATGGAGAACTTCATAATTGAGCAACGCATCAAGCCTTCAAACTTTGGTCACATCAAGTCTGTGCAACTGCATCATTTTAGTGATGCAAGCGAGAAGGGATATGGAGTTACTTACTTCAAACAGAGTAATGAAAAGGATGATGTGCATGTAGCATTCATAATGGGGAAGGCAAGAGTTGCGCATCTCAAACAAATGACAATACCAAGGATGGAACTCACCGCCGCAGTGCTGGCAGTTCGCATGGATAGAATGTTGTCGACAGAGTTACAGATATCACTTGACAAGCTGGTGTTCTGGACAGATAGCACATCAAGAATTAAACCCAAAGATTTCAAACGTTTGTTGCCAACAGAGTAAGTACCATCAGAGAAGCATCTTGTGTAAATCAATGGAGATACATCAACACAAAGATAAATCCAGCAGATCATGCCTCTCGTGGATTAACAGCAGATGCCTTCCTGAAATGTAGCAGCTGGATTAAGGGCCCTTCTTTCCTGAAACAATGGCCAAAGCTTCCAGAACTTGAGTGGCATGGTTTCTCAACTCTGAGACATACTGCTTGTGATGGCAAAGAAAAGGAAAGAGATCATTACCAACACCCCTACACAAGCAAAGAACACAAACAAACAAAATCAATTGATTGAGAAACAAATTAAAAAATTCAAGGAAACATGGAGATCTAGTTCACTCACAATCGAAAAGTTGACCAAAGCAGATACTGCAGTGATACAGTTCTGTCAAAAGGAGGAATTTCCAGAGGAACTGGTTGCATTGCAAAGAGGAAACAGTGTAACAGACAGACAGTTCACTCTATACACTGGATCAAATATGAATATGAATATGAAAAGGAGTTATGAGAGTAGGGGGTAGACTGGGCAAGATGGCTATGCCAGAAGAAAGAAAGCATCCAGCCATGCTCCCGAAAAATCATCATGTTTCCAAAATCCTGCTCAGAGACATTCATAATCAAGTCGGACACAGTGGCAGAAATCATATGCTATCGAGACGACAATACTGGATTCCATTTGCAAACACTCTTGCAAGAAAAGTAATCAGAATGTGTCATCTGTTGACGTCTACATGCCAACATTGGAGAACAAAAAATGGGGGATTTACCAAAGGATAGAATTACACCTGACCATCCACCATTCACTCATGTCGGTGTAGACAACTTTGGGCCAGAGAGGATGCAGCATTGTAAACGGAGACACAGTCTTCAACCATTGCGTTTTTGGTTAATTAATTTGGTTATCTTAGATTTGTTTGGAGAATGTGTTATCGCCACTGGTTGTGCTTTGTTTGTAAAGGCCTGTTCTATTTTGGGGAATGTTTGTTTGGGGTTTTGATAACAGTCAAATAAATCAGTTTGTAGCCAAATTAGCAGCTATCAGTGCCCATTCAAGCCCTGGACCACCCGAACCATCATAGATCATCAAAACTGTAAGTAAAACAGTTTTAACCAAACCCTGGCGTGATGAACATGTCACGGTGTCTGTGGGAAGCCGCAATAGCACATGCACACACACAGATGCCCTGTGTGGGGTTGCAAGAAACTGCATATCTGTCTATCACTCTCTCCAGTCCATACGCTTTCCCTCCAGTCCATATGCTTTCCATTGGATGGAATTAGGGGGGGGTAGAAGTTGCTACTGGGGTAGCTTCGAAGATGACTTTGTTGGCACTGTGTGTGTATGGCTTCTAGCCAACCTGATCGCCTAGTACACTTGGAAAAGCCTCCCCATCTGCCGCCTACATTGAATCTCATGTTTTCATTCAGAGTGACTGGAAGATATGTCCCCAACAGTTCAAATAGTATTCTTTAGGAAGCAATTCACTTCATTAGGATTCTGCTATTGTTATTTCATAACAATAATTTGGAGACGTATCAATTGTCATTACAATTGACCAGAATAGTCGTCCAGCAGCATGATCAATCCACCTGAACTTGCCACCTCAACTAAACTAATTTTGTCTCAATTAGTTTCAATAATTGATCATCAATGAGACAACGCATCAACGAGACAATACCCCATACCATAAACCATGGGTACGTGGGCTATGAAAGCTAGGAAAGAGTTCCTTGTATGTGTAAACGTACATGTATGTGCAAACTTACATGGCAATAAAGCTCTGTCTGATTCTGATTCTGAGGACTGGCTAGGGAAAGGCAACACATTGTACTGGAACTGTAAAACTAAGTGAAACAAAGCCCCCGCCCTTTCTGTTTAATACAAATGTAATTTAATACAAATGTACACAAGAAAAGAAAGAGCTAGCTCTAAAATGAATTAAGATGTAAAGGCCTGGACATTTAGTCATATAGTGCTATTTTAGGAAAGGAAATTATTTATTTTAATGTATTTGTTATTTCATTTAATATTTTATACATATCAATTCACTTGATTTATATCTTTAATCCAGTGATACATTTACAATTGAAAGTGATATTCTATTCCAGGGGTAGGCAACCTTTTTTTTTAAAATATCGTGAACCACTCTTGCGCACTTATTGCTCGCGTGCCATTGGTTAAGCTGCCGCGTGCCAGCCGGTGCCTTAGGTTGCCGACCCCTGTTCTGTTCTATTTGGCTGCAGTAGCATGGTTTTACCAGGAGGGGTCAGGCTAGGCCTGACTCTTGCTTGTATTGCTTTGTGAACTCATCTATCAGCAATGCCTATCACAGCATTTGTCCAAACACAATTAATTGAATTCAATTTGTAAGTAAAACAGAACCATACATTTGTGACTTACAAATTCTTCATTTCATTCCACATTTTCTCTTTTTCCCTATTCACAGGTACCTTTGGGCTATTGGGAAAAACGTGTGGAAAAGATGGAAAAAGAGATTTTTTGTGCTGGTCCAGGTAAGAATGAAGATGCAAAACAATCATGTTTGAATATGTCTGACAAATCTGGGCTAATATAATTATACCCTAATTAGTGATCTACTCAATGCTATTCCCACAGGGTTAATATAGTATATATTGAGCTGGTTCATTACACTTATTAACCGCAAAGGTTAACCAATTCAAGGTTTTCTGACATGCTATGAAATTAATTATTTCGAATTTAATTATGTTATTTATGATTACAATATAAGAAAGATGGTTACAAAAACAACAGCAAGGCTTACGTGTGCAACACTATACACCGTATGTCCAATGAAGTTGCGCACACATTTTGATATGTAGAGTTTTGTTGACATGCCATTACATGTTTTGCATATTATTTACTGAACTTTTATTATGTATGAGACCGTTTACCGCTGAAGTTATCAGTAAGCAATGAAAAATTATAATATTCATATCTAAAACTCTCCATTCATGGCTTCATTAGTGGGGGTGGTTAGTAGGTGTATGTGTGTGTGTGTGTGTGTGGGGGGGTGGTGGTCTAAGGCTGAGTACTGCAACAAGAGGTGTAGCCAAGCTGTCTCCCCTCAGCTGTCACAAAAATGATAGAGAGAGCAGGCAGGCTTTTGTCAGGGGATGGCGAGGCGGCCATTTTCTGGCGGCTCCCGTCGTGGGTGGGAGGGCAAGCGAGCCAGAGCCAGACCCGTCTCTCTCTCTCTCTCTTGTCGGCTGGGGAAGAAGGATATGTCTCAAAGCTACGTGTTGACAGGGGATTGACAAAGTGGAGTGAACACTAGTATGGCCTAGCAACCGCCGCTAGGAAAGCCCCCGCGCTACCAAGCTGGGAGCGCCGCTCACCGGCTCCCAGCTACACATATAGGAGGTGACAAATGCCACTCAATAGACCGGGGCTTGCATGCGCGTGTGTGTGTGTGCTGTTTTTTGTTGTTGTTTTTGTTTGTATGTTTGCATTTGTGTTTGCCCGTATGTGTGTGTGCGTGTGTGATAGAGAGAGAAAGAGAGGGAGAGCCTGCATGTGTGCATGTTTTGTCTCAATGAGCAAAGAGTCAACCTGATATTTGTCTGTTTATTTCTGGAAGAGAAAAATATGGCGAATGAAAGCAGCGCAGCAGCGCCTGTGTGTCTAACATCGCTATGTTTTGTCATTTTTTTCTTTGTGCTCTTCTTAAGACATTTTATTCTTATTCTTATTTGTATTATTTTTAATAATAATATATTATTATTATTATTATTATTATTATTACAATATAATGAATTGATGAATGTCGAAAGGAGCATGGATACAAAATTGCAGGATCATGGATATAATCAATACAATTGCAGACTACTACTGCAATAAATGACAAAAAACTGTTATATCTACCTATAATCAACACCAAGCACAGTGTGTGCTTGGTGTGTATAGTAGGTCGAACAGACACATCTGTCTTATTTGCAAGTAAACCCATAAGAACAAGCCCTCTTCAAACATTATTTTCCATATTGTCCATAGAACCCCGTTAACTTCCTCTTCATCCGATTACTTTAACTTTATATATATGTGTGTGTGTGTGTGTGTGTGTGTGTGTGTATGTATATATTATATATATATATATATTTCATATTCCACTTGATCACTTTTTACTCTTAATATATTGTGAATTCTGTTGTATGTATGTTTGCTTCCTCACTCCTTATATTTACCTTTATTGTGACATTAAAGGTCACTCTAAATTGATTTTAAATTGCTTATGTATTAATTATCTGTGTGTGAGAAAGCGTGTGTGTGTGTTCATTGTTTGACAAATACATTTACATTTTGATATACATAATATTACACCAGCTGAGTAAGCATGTGTTCCTAAAAATTGTTAGTATTGCTGTTATTGTTAGCATTGCCAGGATTTAAAGAATGCAAATGTCCTTTTTCATGTTTTACCTATGAACTATCCTCAATAACCAGACTTCTACATTCATATTTGCCTAATGTTAACCCTAGAACAACTCTGAAAGACTATTGGAGATGTCATAAATGGGGTCATATTTAAATAAATCCATAACAGGAGCAGCCATTGACCCTTTTCACAGAGGTGTCATCGTAGGACAAACACGGGTGTCGCTCCTAACACTGATTATGGGTCTGCTACTTTTATGTACCAGGGCACAGGTAGTAGACTGCACTAGTGAAGATATCACATGTTGGCCATGGACCATGTGCCCTGGGACATAAATGTAGCAGATCCATATGTGTTATGAGCGACACCTGTGTTTGTCCTACGATGACACCTCTGTGAAAAGGGTCTATTGTCCCATTGATCTCTTGTCCCAACGTGAGCTAGATCTCAGTGAGGAAGTACAAGACAGTACAGCTACCTTGATTTATTCTGGGCATTGACTTGCCATGGCTTTTTGTGACATCTTGTCTCCCAACTTTCATTTAATTTCTTTCTTCGCAAATCTCTTCTCACTCTCATTGATATACCTCTTACTACTGTCATGCCCTGGAATATGTGCCAGAAATATCATATTCATATTCACCCCTCCTTGGATTAATATACCCACCTACACACACACACACACACACACACACAGTTCATTCAAGTGTGCTCTGGTGCCGGTGGCTTCACATGCCATCACAGCCTGCCTCCCTGTCTATTCACAGAGTGAGTCAGTCACCGTTCCTATTAACTAAACACATTCAGCGTTGTATAAGTGACCAATGAGCAATTTGAAATGATGGGTGAATTGTTCTTGCCAAGAGTCCACATGAAAGACATTTAAGTTCATTTATTTTGTACAAATCTTGTTATTTCTGAAGCACTGGTCACATTAATGTAACAGCAGCAATACCTTCATGTTGCAAGTAGACATTTCTTATGTTCTACTGTAGTTATTCAGTAAGTATTTTTGCCATGACATAAGGTGCATCAACATGAATAACATAGCAGAAAGGAAAGATGCATTCAAAATGAACATTTCACTATATTTGTCAGGCTGTATGTTGATCGGCAACTTCTGAAGGGAGCTTCCTTCTCTCTGAGCAAACATCATTGTTAGATTTAATCCTAATTAGGGATTTTTCAAACCTGACATGATTCGCTAACATAAGATCTAAATATGACACATGCAACCACAAGCAATATCACATGACATGCACAGAATGGTGACACTGACTTGTCTCACTAATGGTGGAACACTTTACGTTTTTTTTTAATTGAGAAGGTTCACGACTTCTCAATAACACACTCCCTAGTGTGATTACATTACCATACCTTGAACTGAAACAGAAGGGAATTGCACATCTTAAGATGTGATGTGAATCTCAGAATTCCGCCCAGCTCTGAATGTTTTCCTACAATTTTAATGATTCATTAAAAAAAATCTGTATTAAATACAAATCAACAATCGAACAATGTCGAATGAATCAAAAATACTAAAACAATTACAGAATAAATGTATAGTGCAGTGAGGTACGAATAATGTAATCCATTATCCACTGATGTTGAAGTTAAGTGTAGGTCAAGGAGAAAAAATATATTGTTTATCATTTCCTCGATACACTTGAGGCAAATAAATGCTGGCATGTAGGTCAACTACCTATAGATACAATTAGCTAGTATACAGGTGCATTCCTGTCTAAATATAAATGAATAATAATAATAATTAGCAACAATAATAATAACAGTGAATAATAATAATAATAATAATAATAATAATAATAATAATAATATTTATTTAATAATAAATAACTAATGACGATAGTTACAATATTATACGTTTCATGTACGCGTATATAAATATAAATATGTACATATACACACAGCGTAGGGTAAAAGTGTATAAATGACGGCTGTGTGACAGCTCCGGGGGGTGGGGCTCTGCAGGTCCCCCGAGGCCACCCATTGGTCGCTCAGCCGTCCGCGGGGCTCATCACGGCACTGCTAGTGAGATCTCGTGTCACCAAAAATCACAAGACACACACTGAGACACACATGTACATACACATTAGCCCATAACATTGCTTCCCGGCTTCCCGGACCCCTTGTGCGTCAAGGGGTCCGTAGTCACCAGGGGGTCATCATATGCAAATGTATCTGAAACATTGCCGTGCTGTGCCTACTTTTCTTACGATTCTACGAGTCCTAGACCTTGCATTTCATGATTCGCGGCATTATCCAAAGCAGTGTAAACGTACACCACAGACGCTACATCTTCGCCCATTCTCTGAGATTGTGAAAACCATGGATGTGATACAAACTTGAAACCTGTATGCGTTTCCGCACATCAAGCGGGGATGTCTCGTCTCTCGCCCTACGTGTAATCAGGCTGAGATGGTTGTGAGTGCATTGTGCCTTTTGTGTAAACAGATTCATTTTAGACTCCAGATACAATCGAAATTCAAAAACAATTGTAGAATCTAGATATTTCTCTTCTGCAAACTGGGCCTATCTCTGGTGTTTGCGTTGTGACAAATATGTTCTGATAAAGTCTTATGACCGGCATCCAGCTGTGACACAGGACTATAAGCAATAGGGCGGGGCAATATGGGACTATATATAATCAACATTTTCACAATATTGATCTATCTGCTTAGGAATTTCAAAATCCCATGTCAAAGAATGCAGCTGATGCTCAATGCATTTAATTATATGCTTAGTTAATGCAGGATCGATATGACACTTAAACTAACAACGTTCATTCTTATGTTAATCTTTTAATTTGTATCTTATCTTAATTAGTTCAGCCTACAAAAATAACACAAACCAACTTGTGTCATCTTTATGAAATGATGAGATGCGATAATAGGGAATTTTCGCTCAGCCAAACCTAGGACCTCCGTCTACCCAAGAACGCGAGCATCAAAAAAATATTGATCCAGACACGGAGAGCTACACAGATGGGCACGCACACACATACACATACACACACACACACACACATACAATTCACACAAAACATGGAACAAAATAACGCACACACTTTCATGAGCTGCCATGTGTTCATCATCCCCACTAGCTCGTTGTTTTTGAACAGGGCTCTTTTATTCCCACTAGCCGTGACATTAGTGCTTGCATTAATAGAGACAGAAGTCCATTGACACACAAACACACGCACACACACGCTGCCTCGCTACTTATTATTGCTGGTCATGAACACACATTTTCCCTGCTACGGCTTTCCAACATCAATGGCTCTTCAATTTCACCCCCCTCGATTCAGCCACTTCATTTAAGTTATTATAATGTCATTATCTTTGCACTCTCGCACACACACACACACAGACACAGACAAACAGACAGACACACACACACACACACGCTTGTATATTGACTGGGTTACTTAAGAGCGAAACAGATGTCACTTACTTAGCCTCTTCTTCCACATGCACAGACGTGTGTGTGTGTGTGTGTGTGTGTTGGTGTGACATATGGGGACATGCGGGGGTGTGTTTCTGTATGTTTTTGAGTGTCCATCAGAGAGGTTGTGTGGAAAACGGTTACAGCTTTGTCGTAAATGGTGCTATTAGCATGTTTTTATAAGATTAGCATAACTGACTAAACTGACTCATTTACAGATAAAATATTCATTTGAACAAAAGTATATTCAACCAAAACAAACAAACAAAAGCATTCACTTTGCAGTCAAATAGACCCCCACACACGCATGCACACACAACAATCATACCTGGTCCAGAAATTACATTTTTAAACTATGCACAATGGAATTGAAGGACTAATGGCAAAACTGTGTAGTTTGAGGGTGCGTTTGTATGCATCTACAACATGTATTGCGATACACAATTAGCACATTTTATATAATTTTCAAGTATGCAAATGCGGAAACAGAATTCAACCCAATTAAATCAATTTTCCGTACAAAGCTTTCCTACGTCGGTATCCATTGCGTGAACAGAACTTCTTTCTGTAATCGGTGCAGGTGAGCCAATACACGTTTGCCATGTGCAGCTACAGAGAGAAGAAGGCGGAGCCCGTGGAGCTCCTCCAACTGGACGGCTACACTGTGGACTACACAGACCCCCAGCCCGGTAACAGCAGCACCCTGAACACCCCAACCTTTTTGGTTTCAAATGAGTTTCCTATACATATATATATATATATCTATGTGGGCATCTGATTAGCTTAATACTTTGTTTAAATATGGATTTTTTTTCTTACAGGGTCTATCAAGTATATAATGGTTTCCTCATCATTCCCTCAAAGCACACAGAGTGCCAATGTAGTGCTGGCTTCATATCGAACTAAATGTCCCACTTCTTCCAGGTCTGGATGGCGGGCGGACGTTCTTCAATGCTGTAAAGGAGGGAGACACTGTGATCTTCGCCAGTAACGATGAGCAGGACCGCATCCTGTGGGTGCAGGCCATGTACCGCGCCACGGGACAGTCCCACAAGCCCGTCCCGCCGACGCAGGTCCAGAAACTCAACTCCAGGGGGGGCACTGCGCCGCAGCTCGATGCACCCATCTCCCAGTTCTGTAAGTTTTGATGTTGTGTGTTTTTTTTACATTGATCTGTTCTATTCTGTACCTAATTTGAATTGAACACATGCATATTATATTTGCTCTTTCTTTCTTGCAAGGATGAGCTGCAGTGTTTTCAGTGTGAATGGTGGATCTGCTGTATTTCTTTACATTACTCTTTCATTTCTTCCCTTGTTTCTTCTCTGCCTCATCATTCTTCTCTCCCCCTTCTCTTTCTTCTTCCTTCAACTACCTAACACACCCTTTTTTGTAGGTGGAGTAAAGGGTAAGTTTTCTTTCTTTCTTTCTCTTTCTTTCGTTCTTTCTCTCTTGCTCTCTTTCTCTCTTTCTTTCCTTTTAGGTCCATCATTCTTTTCCCTTTTCAAATCAAAGAATGTTCTCCTGGAGTGCCCTCCATGCTCGTCTATTTGTGTGAATCCAGGCTGCATGCAAAACTGATTGAGGATCACTGGGTTTGCTGTGATTTCCTCCCTGTGTGCATATTTTCCATCTCCCAAACAACACAGACACAGAAATAACAACATATCTCGTATAGGTTTTTCTATTAGCAAGAGCCTTTTGTAAGTAAATGTATTGAATGAGCTGCTTTGACACAACCCCTGGAGTCCCACTGTGTCTCAGCAGCTGATAATTACCACGTTAAAAGTGCCAGGCCATGAATAATACAGTGTGGTTGGGAAGCAATCAGTCAAAATGTTACCAAATAACTACTTGGTAGTTCACACTTGTATCAGTGAAATGCATAATGTAACACAACTAACAACGGCCCTGGAAATCAAAACAGGAAATATTTGAGTGTTTCAGGAACGAGAAACATCACTGGTTTTAATTCCTTTTGCAGCTCGGAGGTAAACGTATTCCACAGTTGTCACAGTTTACCACACGGGTCTGTCACGGTGACTGACAGTTTCATTCATATTTCACTATGACTTGGAGCATTGTTTAAAAACACAAGTCATAATTATAGCCCGACAGATCGGGTTTAAATCTTTGTTTTTATATTGTCAGAGGGCTTTGCATTTTTCTCTGTTGGCAGACATGTTGGCAAATATGCACCTGGTGTAATGCTGTGAATACCAATGTCATGACACTCCTGTCCCCATCACGTGCTCTTATGTGGAGGAGATGCAACTTATTTCTCACGTCGTTGGCCTGCTGTTACCGTTGTTACCGTTGTCACCGTACCACTATAGCAAGGAAGTCTTCCACCCCCCCCTTCTTCCTGCAAGTCTCTTTCCCACTTCCTGTGCCCTTGTCACAATTATTTTAAGATGGGTGTTGAATCTTTCCAACAACTTCATTGTATAGCAAAGGAGGTTGATACTTGCTTCGCTTTCACGACTTCATGTGAAACTACGGAATGAAAAAGCCGAATGGAAATAAACTCTTCATTCTCTAAATGATCTAAATGACCTACATTGACCAAAAGTTACTATGTAACATGGAATGTGAAGGAAAACGAAATGATCTAAAAGGCAGTGTGTTCAATTGCCCCCAAAATGTTTTGTGTTTTGTTTGTTTTTTCTGAGGAAAACCCCCCTAAAACGGGGCACACTTAGTTTGGCCTGCAGGTAGCTCCTGTCTGCCTGGCCGGTCAGTGGCGTGGCTGGATCTATAAATGAGTAGCACCTCAATCAGTGTCAGGGCCCGTCCTCTCCACGGCTGGACAGACGGCGGGGGGGACTGGTGTCA